>JAUCMR010000142.1:1586269-1601837 GCA_032357425.1 Enteromius argenteus | reverse complement strand
AACATCACAGAAATAAATTACACTTTAACACAGATTCACACAGAAAACAGCTGATTTACATTAGAATAATATTTCAGATTTTACTAGTTTATATCTCTATCACCTTCCCCACAGACACCAATGATCTAGAACCGGACGTGGAGGCCAGTCTAGAACCAGAGGAGAAGGAAGTAGAACCCAGAGAGGAACAGGAAGAGGAAGTGGAGGAGATAAGTGCTGAACAGGAAGTGGGCGGAGCCGAGGAGCAGGCAGAAGAGGAAGAGGAGGGGTCTGAGCGGGAAGCACCGGATGGGGAAGCGGAGGACAGCGGGATCTTGAGTGATAAAGAACGACAGAATGAAGAAGTGAACGAGAAGGATAACTGCTCCGCCTCCAGTATATCCTCAGCCAGCAGCACACTAGAGAGAGAAGATCGACTCACTGCAGGCGGAGCAGAGACGGGTGAGAATTAATATATATTAATACAAATATTATATTATATTAATATATTAATAAAGTAATATGTAAAAAAATAATTATTGCTTCAACTATAAATAAGCTAAATTTGGTCAAAAATAAACAAAAAAATTAAATAGTATTATATTTAAGAAAATACGTAATAAATTTATATTATATTTAATATAATACAAAATGATTGGGTGTGTGTGTTTGTGTGTGTGTATATATATATATATATTACAAGATTACATTTAAAAAATCTGAAAGATATTTTTAAAAAATACACAAATACATACATTTGAAAATGCTTAACTAGACTAAAATGTAAAAAGTTCTAAAAAAATCTTAAATATTAAAATATTATATTGAAATGTAAAGCAATGTATTTTTTTAAATGTGATATAATACATAATATACATGCACGTGTACTGTATGCAATCTTCATTTATTATGAATTAATTATAGTTATTACTAATAATTATAAATTCTATAAATAATGTAAAATTAAACATAGGAAATCTGAAATATAGCGATACAGCTAAAATGCTAACTGTTAATATATTTAGTAATATAACCTTTACTACAAAAAAATCTAAAGCTGAACTAAAATGTAAAGCTTATTAAAATAAGAGTAAAATAAGGAATATTATTATAAAAAAATTATATAAAATATTTTCATATATACCAATGTAAATTAGTTATATTATTATATTGTTATTATAATGTTATAAATTAAATCTACATATAGCATACTACACATAAATATATTATATAAAAAAAATATTAAAAATACAAATCAATGCTAAACTGTATTAATCAGTTGGCCTGAATGTTTTTCTGTCTGTGTGTTTGCTGCAGGTCAGTGGCCTCAGAACGTCAGAGACGTGAATGAACAACGAAACAAGATCCTCGACAGCAAGCTCTTCATGCTGGACATGCTGTACTCGCAGAGCAAGAAACCCTCGGAGGAAGACGAGGATGAAGACGAGCTGGCTGAGGACAAAGAGCGAGACGCAAAGGAAAAGGCTGAGGATTTGTGTCAGGACACGACGGCTCAGGAAGAGGACGATGCTAGGCATGAAGAAGACAAGAAAGTGGCGAACCAGAGCAACGTGCGAGCGTTCGCCGAGCGCTTCGGAGACATCGTGAAGGGCCTCACCTCTCCACCAATAGAAACGCAGGAACCTCCTCCTCCTCCACCTCCACCCCCGAAGAAGGAGTCGGACTGTATCTGGGACCAGCTGATGGCGAGTCCTCGGGATCTGCGCATCGGCGACATTGACTTCACCGATCTGGGAGACGAAGATGACCAGGATGTCCTGGACTCTGGGAGTTTGTACAGCTCTGGGGATCTACTGGCTCCGCCCCCTCCACCACCGCCCTGCCCCTTTAACCTCCCGCCCCCGCCCCCTATGTTCGGCTGTCCTCCGCCCCCTCCCATGTTCAGCATCCGCGCGCCTCCGCCCCCTCCCTGCTTCTCTAGCCAGGCTCCGCTCCCTCCTCAGCAGCAGGCGGAGCAAGCCCCGCACTTCCAGAAGAGGAAGAAGACCATCCGCTTGTTCTGGAGTGAAGTCCGGCCCGCCGACTGGATCTACCGCAACCACAAACGCAGCCAAGAGTCGCTCTGGTCCAGACTTGAACCTGTCAAACTCGACACGGCTAAACTTGAACACCTGTTTGAAAGCAAATCCAAAGAGATGCCTGTGACTAAGGTGAGCAGAATCACCTCACAGCACAGTCAAAACTAATTTTGCACAAAAGCTAATTACTCTTAGGAGGGATGCTATAATGAATTATTTAAAAACATAATGAATACATGCATTTTTGGTTTGAACCAACTATTGAATTAATCTTGCTCCAAATATATATTCTCACTAATTATGTATACTAACCGAATACAGCTATGGAACAAACATGTAACTCTTATGAGTCTTAAGCAATGCTTAAATGATTAGCTCAAAATATGAATGAAATCATGATTTAATCATGACTTATGAGAATGAATTGACAGACTGTCATTTGTTACGCTGATTATTATATCTGTGTGTGGAACAGAAAACGGCAGCTGATGGGAAGCGGCAGGAGATCATCATTCTGGACTCCAAACGCAGCAACTCCATCAACATCGGTCTGACGGTCCTTCCCCCGCCGCGCACCATTAAAACCGCCATACTGAACTTTGATGAGTATGCGCTCAACAAAGAGGGCATTGAGGTGCAGAAAAACATACATCTGTTACATTTCGCATTTACCCTAACCCTAACCCATAGAATGCTACAATTTGTCATTTCAGAATGCTACATTTCACCATTTAGAATGTTACATTTTTGTTATATTAGAATATTACAGTTAGCCATTCCAGAATGTTACATTTTGCCGTTTTAGAATATTGCATTTTTTCCTCATCCCTCTCTCATGCTGTAGAAAATCCTGACGATGATTCCCACAGAGGAAGAGACGCAGAAGATCCAGGAAGCTCAGCTGGCGAATCCTGACATTCCGCTGGGCAGCGCAGAGCAGTTCCTGCTGACACTGTCCGCCATCAGCGAGCTCTCAGCACGCCTCCAGCTCTGGGCCTTCAAACTTGATTATGAAGCCACAGAGAAGGTGAGCGAGCCTCTTCTGCTCAGCTAGGCTGCATTTATTTGATCAGAACACAGTAAAACTGTGAAATATTATTCTAGTTTCAAGTAGCTGTTTTCTTTGTGAATATCTGTTAGAATGTAATGTATTTCTGTGATGTCCAGCTGAATTTTCAGCATCATTACTCCAGTCTTCAGTGTCACATGATCCTTCAGAAATTGCTGCTCAAGAAACATTTCTGATTAATATAAATGAACTAGCTGAAATAAAAAAAAAATTATTTTAGCTAGTTGCCAAGGATACTTTTCTCAATTAGTTTACCTTGATGTACTAAAAGAAATAAAAATGAAAATAAATTAAAACAGAAAATATAAAAATTTAATTAAAATAATAATAGAAGTGTAATAACACTGGTTAAGCATGTTTTCAACTCACTTAAGAAGAATGATGAAAGATGAAAGTGTCACAGTGAGGTCCTTGCACACTGAGTAAGAAATTTTAGTATATGTTTTTTCATATTCATCATCCTTTCCTATTAAAATGCTTGCTATGGATGCGAAAATGCAGCAAATCTAACCTCTAGCCAAATTTTTTTTATTACGGACAAGTTTCAGAGACAGTGTGTAAACATGATGGACACAACAAGAGGTCATATTTATTTTTTAATGTGTGAAAGTTTAGCACGATACTTTCGAAGTGTGTAAAAACCTTTAGACTTACATTAGTACTGATATTAGACTGATGTCACGTTTACAGACTCTCTTTACCTGCAGAGGTGAAAGCGTTCAGAGACCACAGAACATTCCCATCTCTCTCTCTGAAATTTCCAGCATTCCTCAGGTTGTGGTGTTTTATCGTTCTCTGACGCAGGAGATGTTTTCAGTCGTCCTGATGGAGAGGAACATCGTGTGCTGCAAACAAAAGACTCAATAACCAGAAACACATTTGTTTTCTCCTCCATCTCAGACCCTGAAGACACAGGGAATGTAGTGTTTCACAGATCTTTACCTGCGTAGAAAACATGTCCTGTAATTCATCTGCTCAAGATGCTGCTTCATCTATATATGTAATGTTAAAATATTATCTCAGCTTTCAACAATTCTACATTTTATTTAGTTTAACTAAAATAGCTAAAAAAATAAATAAACGTAGAACACGCAACAAACAGAACAAACTAAAATAACTCAAATGAAATAAAAATGTATAAATCTATATATTTATATATTTAAAATACATTTATTTTATACAAAGTATAGTTCAAATCTATTAACATATTTACTGACAGATAACTTTAAACTTACTGATATAAAATTATAATTAAACTTTATTTAGCATTCTAGTCATGCACAATGCACATTGCTTAATATTAAGTCTAAAATGTGTTTTAATGTCACTTTTGATGAGGATTGTATGATCTTCGAATAATGTCAGCCTTAAAATGCTAAATATTTAAAGTATATATGAAGTATACTTGCAATAGTTCCACTTTAGCACAATCTGATATAAAAAGTATATCTTGAATCGTACTTCTGCTCAATTAAAGTGCATCAAGTACAAAATGAATTGTTCCAATTTATATGTGCATAAATATGAAAATGTATTTGTAGTATATTTAGCATGAAATAAATGTATTACAAATACATTTAAGTGTATTTATTTTTCACTAGGTGACATATTAAGACAACATTAAAATGAAAATAGAAAATAATTCAAATTTGTAATAAAACTAATAGCAGCTCTATTCATATTAATTACACTATTAATCATGTCTCTGGTTTCACAGGAAGTGGCTGAGCCACTACAGGACCTGAAGGAGGGCATGGATCAGCTGGAGAAGAACAGAACGCTGCGCTTCATTTTATCGACGCTGCTGGAGATCGGGAACTTCCTAAATGGCTCCAGCGTGAGAATTCAGCATGACACACACTAAAATGCTTTATTATCGTTATGTTGATGTGTCTGACTGATGATGATGATGTTTGCACAGGCCAAAGGCTTTGATCTGACGTATCTGGAGAAGGTTCCTGAGGTGAAGGACACAGTTCATAAGCAGTCGCTCCTGCATCACGTCTGCAGCATTGTGGTGGAGAACTTCCCCGACAGCACAGACCTGTACTCAGAGATCGGCGCCATCACACGCTCCGCTAAAGTAACACATGCTTTTCTAAAGTAACACATGGTCCACTAAAGTAACATATACTGCTCTAAAGTAACGTGCTGCTGTGAAGTAACAAACGGTTCTCTAAAGTAACACATGCTTTTCTAAAGTAACATATACTGCTCTAAAGTAACATACACTGCTCTAAAGGAACACATGCTCCGCTAAAGTAACACAGGCTCCTCTAAAGTAACACAGGCTCCTCTAAAGTAACACAGGCTCCTCTAAAGTAACACAGGCTCCTCTAAAGTAACACATTCTCCTCTAAAGTAACACATTCTCCTCTAAAGTAACACATTCTCCTCTAAAGTAACACAGGCTCCTCTAAAGTAACACATTCTCCTCTAAAGTAACACAGGCTCCTCTAAAGTAACACATTCTCCTCTAAAGTAACACAGGCTCCTCTAAAGGAACACATGCTCTGCTAAAGTAACATGTGCTGCTATGAAGTAACAAATGCTCCTCTAAAGTAGCACATGCCCCGCTAAAGTAACACATGATCTTCTAAAGTAAAATACGCTTCTCTGAAGTAACACACACTTCTTAAAAGTAACACGCGCTCTGCTAAACACGTGTTCTGCTTAAGTAGCACACGCTCCTCTAAAGTAACACAGACTCCTTAAAAGTAACACATGCTCCTCTAAAGTAACACATGCTCCGCTAAAGTAACATATGCTCCTCTAAAGAAACACATGCTCTGCTAAAGTAGCACATGCCCCGGTAAAGTAACACATGCTCTGCTAAAGTAACATATGCTCCTCTGAAGTAACACACATTTCTCAAAAGTAACACACATTTCTCAAAAGTAACACACTCTCCTCTAAAGTAACATCTGTGTTTGTGTCTTCGTTCTGCAGGTGGACTTCGACCAGCTGCAGGAGACGTTGACTCAGATGGAGCGGCGCTGCAAAGCATCATGGGACCACCTAAAAGTCATCGCAAAGCACGAGATGAAGCCGGCACTGAAGCAGAAGATGTCGGACTTCCTGAAGGACTGCGCAGAGAGAATCATCATCCTCAAAACTGTCCACCGCAGGATCATGAACAGGTGAAGACTGAGAGCCAGAGGTCAGAGGTTATGTGGTCTGTTTGCTAAAGCTCTGGGTGAAATCTGAGATATGTGACATTAATCAAGATTGCTTTCACACCAGGTTACATTTGTTTCTGTAAAAATAAAATGTAAAATAAAATTTTGAAATCATGAAGATGTAAGATATATAAAGTATCAAATCATTTAAATAAAAATAAATCATTTATAAACCATAAATCATAAAAACAATTTAAATAAAACATTTGCTGAAAATGCATTATAATCATTTTAGAATAATTAATAATAATTTATAAATAATAAGTTCTACAAAAAAACTAACCATTTAGTCGTAAAAAAGTAAACCTTTTTAACATAAAAAGCAGTCAAAATAGAACACTTATCAAAATAAACGATCAAACTATAACACTTACTAAAAATAAATAATATGAAATAATAAAAATGTAAAATAAAGACAATAAAACGCTTACTAAAAATGAATTAAAAATCATTAAGATATAATAATAATAATTTTTTTTAATAAAACAAAAATAAAACCAATCAAAATACAATTAGCACTTGTATACGAGTGGGTTTAATATGGATGGTGCTGTGTGTGTGGCAGGTTTCACTCGTTTCTGCTGTTCCTGGGTCAGCCAGCATACAGCATTCGTGAGATCAGCGTGACTCGCTTCAGTAAACTCATCAGTGAGTTCGCTCTGGAGTACCGTACCACTCGTGAGCGTGTTCTCCAGCAGAAACAGAAGCGTGCCGATCACAGAGAGAGAAACAAGACGCGAGGAAAGATGATCACAGACCTCAACACACAGGTGAGATCCAGACACCTGCAAACCTGCGTTTTATTGTGCAATCGTTTATTTTTATTTTACATTTTTATCTTAATTCATTATTGTTTTATTTTGACTTTTTTTTTTTTACATTATACATTTTTAAATATTGACTTATTTTGGCTATTTGATTGTAATAAATTTTTAGTATTTTATTTTTAATGTTTTATTTACTTTAACTTGACATTTTTATGATTTTTTAAATAATTTATTTAATTTTTTTGAATGAATTTTTTTAGTGTGTGTTCTTTTTTAATTATTTATTTTTATTTTACGTTTATTTATTTTTGAGCATTTTAATATATATATATATATATATATATATATAATGTTTAATAAATAATTAATTAATAAATCATTCATTTTGATTGCTTTTCCAAGTATTTTTTATTATTATTTTAATTTTAAAATAATTTATTTGTATGATTTTTTTAGCACTTTTTATTTTTATGTAATCTTAATTAATGTTTAATAAACATTCTTTTTAAATAGTTTTTATTTGAAAATCATTTATCTTGCTTGTTTATTTTTATGATGGAAAAACCCTGCCCTTTCACTTTTCAGATTAGAACAGATAAAAACTGTGTTTAATGTTCCCGGCTCGAGCAGCAACCCTGATGTTGCTACTGTTAGATGTTTTTAATGTTAATGTCTGTTAGCTTTAATGTTCTCTGCAGGCCTGATTAATTGGTGATTGGTGTCTGAGCACTCTCCATGTAAAGCACTTCTTAGTTTGTTTTGCTCGCTGTTCTCTCACCGCTCGTGGTGTTCACTGAGACGCTGTGGTCTCAGATCCTGAGATATTCCTTCACCTGACTTCTCTTGAGGGAGGTTACAGCTGTTTGAACACTGAAATAACAATCAGGAATCCTCACATGAAGGAACAGTGCCAACTGTGGGCGGAGCTGGGGTTGTGATTATTTTGTAATGTGGGCGGATCTAGATGTTTTCATTAGTGATATGGGCGGAGCTGAGGTTGTGATTATTTTATGATGTGGGTGGAGCTGGGGATGTGATTATTCACAAATGTGGGTGGGATTATATATTATTTTGTGATGTGCGCAGAGATATAGATATGAATAAGTTGTGGTATGGGCGGGGCTAAACTAATGAATATTCATATCTCTGTTCATATGAAAACTATTTGAGACTGCAGACGGTTGATTTCTGTGTTTCTCACCCCAGACGGATGATGAAGAGGACAGCGAGGTATGAGGATGTGTTTGTTCTGACGGATATTAACAGTTCATGTTTTAATGGCTTGTTAAAGCTGCCAGCGTCACTAATGGAGCATCAGTGTGTAACCCTGTTCAGATCTGCACATGTGGTGTTTCTAACCTGGAAGCGATCAGCTGTGTTTGGATTTGGTCTGATGCATGAGTGTGTGATTTTAAGAGTTTGAGGTGTAAATGTGCAAGTTATTCTGTACACCAGGGATGTAAAGAATCATGTTGTGTATTTTAATAGTATTTTTAAATTTGACATGATTTATTTGAACTTTAGTATTTTTATTGTTTTTTACATATTTAAAGTGAAAAAAGATTTTTGTAAAATATAAATATAAATAAAAAATATTGGAAATTTTAAAACAAAGAAATCTAAACTAACACGTAATTAATAAAAGTTAAAGTTTTTTATTTTGGTGGTTTTATTTTAAACTTTTTTATTTTAATTTAACATTTATGTGTTAAATCTTTAATGTTTCGTTTTCAAATTATTTATTTATATGAATTATTTATTTTTATGATTTATTAAAAAATGGGTTTTATTTTGATAGCTGTATTTTAAGTTTAAAAAAATACTTTAATTTTACTTCAAATAAATCATCAAAATCTTAAATTATAAATGATTTATAAAACAAATATTTTAATAATAAAGCAATCAAAATAAAACCCTTAACATTTAAATAAATCATTTCATAAGTTTCTTTTTGATTTTGATTGATTTTATTGTCTGTGTGTGCAGGCGGGTCGTGTGTGTGTGAGCAGCAGCAGCAGTGCTCCTCCCGTCGGGCCGCAGACGGAGCCGCAGAGTTTGTGTCACGCTGAAGACGCTGCCGAACACGAGCAGATGAAGGCTGTGCTGAAGAGCAGCCTGCAGAGAGGAGACAACGACAGCACCGGAGCCACGGGCCTCAGGACGCGCACACGCACACGTGCCAGCAGAGGTCACACACTCACACACACATTCACACACACACACGCGGGTCTCCATAGGTGTAATGGTGTTTATACTGTACAGACTGTATGTGGTATTGTCCTACACTGACCCTACACCTAAACCTACCCCTTACAGGAGACTACACACATTTTTAGATTTTCAAAAATACACCATTTAGTAAGTTTTTTAAGCCTTTTGCATTACGGGGACACTGAAAATGTCTTCATAAAACACCTACATATTGTAATACCTATGTCATTATACAAATTTATGTCCTCATAAACCACATAAACATGCACACACATTTGCGCTAGCAGAGGTCACACAGACTCATGCAAACACACACACACACCAAATTTCTTTCAGATAGAACCTGAAGGGATCATATAAAGGAAAAGGAAAATAAGTCCCAAAATAGAACCCTGAGGAACCCCACACACAAGAGCAGAAAAATAATCCCCTAAATTTACTGGAAAACTTACCTATATTTCAAATAATAGGAGAACCATTTCAGGGCTAAGCACTGAATACCAAACTGCTTTCAATGAGAACGAGAATACTATGATCACACACACACACACAATCAGTGTTCATGTGAAGAAGCACGTTCAGGTGAATCATTGAAACATCCCTGTGTCTCTCTAAAGGTCGCACTGCATGGGTTGCAGCGAACGAAGAGTCTCAGTGTGCGACGGATGATGCTGCAGACGAGATCATGGAGAGAATCGTACGATCAGCCACTCAGAGTCCCAGGGAACGAGCGCAACCACGCGAGCGACGCCGCTCACGCGCGAACCGCAAATCACGTACGTTCAGCTGCAGATCTTGTCTCTTGACATCTGAAATTAAAAATTTTATTTTATCAAATGTAAAAATTTACTCAACATTTAGAGAAAAAATATAAAAGTTTGATCATCAGGCCTTTCTGGCTTATATAGTCTGATATAGTGAGAATTAAAAATTTATTCACAGACTCAAAAATATGCAATTTTGTACATATGTTTATATTTATATGAAGAAATTCTAATGCTTCGAATTTGAAAATTAATGAGATCTTTATAACAGTAAAACCACAAAAATGTTGAATAAAAAAGACAAATAAAATAAACTGTCTCATAAACGTAAAAATGTAAAATAAATAATGGTAAAATAAAAAATTTAGTATGAATAAAATCAGGGGGAAAAAATGCTTTTGTGTTTACTGATTATTTTTATTTTCAAATATTTATTAAAAATATATTTATATTGTTTTATGATGTTACCTTTAACAGTTTTTTTTTTCTTTTTTTACATTTTTACAATTTGGTTACATTTTAGTGTTTTATTTTGGTTGCTTTTTTATTATTTAGAGTTCATCTTGAAATATTACTAACAATATAAAATTTGATGAAAATAACATGATAAAAATATTAAATAAAATAATGTTAATATTAATAAACACTTTGGAAAATGTATAAAATTAGCAAACAAATAATTTTAACAAAATTATTAAAAATATATAATCAACATAAAACACTGCAATACAAAAAATTAAAATGTTAAATATAATACATAATACAGTTTGATTATAGCTATTATATAACTAATATAGTTACATTCGCATGTATGTATTTAACATTTGACAACAGAGGAACAAATCAGTTTATCAAAGATCCAGCAATATTCATTATTCTTCATAAGTTCTTCTGACACATGATCAAAATCAAAATGATACAGTTGTTCTTGAGTTGAGCAGGGACTAATGCTAACATTATGTCTCAGTGAGGAGGACTCTGAAGGGCGGTCTGACCGCAGAAGAAGCTGAAGCGCTGGGATTGGACATGTCAGAGATGCCGGTGTAATGGGACGTCCTGTCTAAAACACACTGATGCTGTTGCCTTCAGGAGAACTCATCTAAAGACAACCCAGTAAAAACACGGTTTAATAATGAAACGGCTGCAGAATCTTTCACTGGTCATATATACAGGAAAGCTCCGCCTCCACACTGTGTGTTTGATTCTAAGCCACGCCCCCTCATTACATACACCCCTCACCAGCCAATCGCAGGCCGTCACTGTGATGATGTAAAATCCCTTTACAGTTTAGTTCAATGAAAGGTAAGAATAAGATGTTTTACCCCGACTGAACACTAACTCAGGGTTTGACTGTCAATTATTTGAATTACTTCTATTTATAACTTTCTAAAAATGGAGTGGTGCAATGTGGCTTTAAATGTCCAGTCACTTGATTCACTTTATGTGTGCGTCGGTCAGATCAGAAACTGTCTGATACTTTGGATTATTTATTGTTAAATGAACAATATCAAAGGACAACTTACAACAGATATTACATGTGTATTTTATAAATCCTACAATCCTTGATGTGGTATTCTGACAGTAAAACACCTCTAAAACATGCACAGACTTTTCCTTTTGTGCAGTTCAGTTTTATATCTTTATCCCTCATAATGCATTCGGTTTCAACCCAGTAGAAATACAGAAACATTTCTAAACAATGCATAGTTTTTAGTAGGGCAACCAAACTTTGCAGGTGCTTTAAGATCCTCAAAATACAGATTGTTTATTTTTATCAGATATTTTACAGTTATTCTATCTAGAGTTATAACGTGTTTCGTGTTCGGGTCGTTTTTGACCCGGGTTTGTATGGAGCACCATTAGTGTCACAAATACCTGCTGTAAAATCATCTATGAAGTTATGTTAGTGTCAAAAACATTTGTAAAATATTTTAAGCGTTTTCCCCATATCTCACATACTTCTGGACTGAATTTTGTTGATGAAAATGAATATGTGCGAGTATGGAAGCATGAAAAACTGACCATTTCAAATCTGAAAGTGAAAGTTAATGAAAATAAAATGAATTTGTTTTATTTGATAAGTTTGAGGAACTTTTTACAAGATATAAATTCAAAGGATTTTAATTCAATTCTGTTCATTCCAAAGGGGTTAATACTGGTTATTCATAGATTATATATATATATATATATATGTATATATATATTATATATATATTTTTTTTTAATCAATTTCAGACAATGATATTTTCCAATAAAATATCTCATCAAAAGTGTAAAAATACATATACATATTTTGCATCTTAGTTTTTTTATCTGGTCCAAGTGTAATTTGAAATGACAAAGAATGTCTCAATTTTCAAATGAATAATAAAGGGTTAAATGTAATTAATAACATTCAAAACATGCAGAAATTGCTGATGAAATACAATACAGTTTTTAGTGAAAATATTAATGGATGGCTTTATCCATTATTAACAATAAGGATTATTTGTGTACAAAAGGGCCCAGAAAATGAAAATAGTGTTAGATTTTGAATGCATTGTGAGGGTTAAATGACGTGTATAAATGCTCCACATTGAACTCTTGCTTGTCTTGGTCCTCTGGTTTCTGAGATGTGAGTGTTTTGTAGCAGATTTCCATGTGCCTTTGACACAGAAGGAACTTCAGTAACTTAGTAATCTGAGATCTTCAACAGAAACCCACTTTTTTCTATCTGTCATCATCTTCCAGGATGGTCTGAGAGTTTTGTGTCGGTTCATGCTGTCATGAGAACCATGATGTTGCACCTTAACATCCATTATTATTATTATATGGGAAAACAAGACTTTATAAGGTTTGTATGAGCTCTACATCAGAAGCATTCTATCTCCAAAAATGACTCTAAATGTACAAAATGGTGAAAGTATTTTTGACAATGAATGAGACTGTAAATGTTAATGCCCTTTTGTTTTCTTTTGTAATTTCTGTAGATGTTTTTTTTCTGTACATGTTAATTTAAGGAAGACAGCTGAAGCCATGAACGCCAGCAGCAGAAGTAGTTTACAGTGTTTGAACAGAGAACTGTTTGGTTTTACTTGCCTTTTGTTTCAGAACACAGAACTTGCATGATCCACTCGTCTGTTTTTACCTGCTGAAACTTCAGTAATGTTCAGTTTGTTTCTTGAGCACATGGAATCTGAACTCATTTTGCAGAATTGAAGGCTTTATACTGTAACATTTTTCACTTTGATCTGCATGCATCACACCCTGCAATAAAACCCTTTATGAAATAAGACACCTGGCGGTGATTGACTGGATCTGTGCGTTTCTGGCATCCACAGAAACTGATCATGTTTGATCATGTTACTTACCAGTTTGCTAAACAGCCCTTGAACATTTTAATGTAAGTTTTTATATTTTATAAAAATTTTGAAATCCTTTTCATTTTACTTTTCAGCATTTATAATTATTTTTATTTTATTTTTAAGTTATTTAAAAAAAATGTTTATGTTCTTTTTTCATTATTATTTGTTTATTTTCTTTTAATTAATTATCATTTTGTGTATGCATTTTTTAAAAAAAATTTCCATTTACTGTATTATATATATATATATATATATATATTTTACTTTATTACTACCTCTAAAGGATATGTGTTATTGAGATCATTAACCCCAGAGTACCTCTGTATTTCCATTATTTACAATATTCTCCGATTTAAAACACGAGCTGCAGTTCCATCTCCGGCCGACAGAGGGATTTCATAGGCATACATATGGATGAAATATATGTTGTTTAAAAAGCTCAAAACGCTGTGCAGTTTCACAAAGCTTTCATTATAATGCACAGAAGACAAAATCATTATCTTGTAACTCACCATGTCCCTAAAATGCTAAATTTTGGTCTTTAGGCTAACACACGGACAAAACACTACATTTAAAAAATGAATTGGGTTGATTATTCTCAGCGGGAGGATGAAGTTGCATATTATCAGTCAATCTAGTTGATAAATGACACGGCAGTAAGTTAATGTCTCTGCCGTGTGCCACTTAATTTTTATGAAACTTTAATTTTCTTCACTACATTGCAAAGCGTAGACTTTTCCCTCACCTTTGTTTCAGGAAAACATGATGCTGCTCTTTATTTTAAAGTAAAGATACCGAGAACATTTTATTTCTACCAGATAATTCTGTAATAAAAGTCAGAATTTTGGAAGAACTAACCCGGAATCTGTTGCTATAGTAACAAACGCAATTATACTCTTATTTTAGTACAGTTGTTCATGTTGTGTTTATTTCAGCAAGTTTCTTAAATTTCCTTTATCTTAAACTTTTATACATCAACTGTTTAGAGATCATGATGCACAGATTGCACGCATATTTAGTACTTTTTTTTTTTGTGACTCAATCCAAAAATGCTTATCCTTAAATTAGTCATGTTTAACTTCTGATGTGACTGGTTTCAGGGACGGCCAAATTGCAGTCGATTCGAAACCATCACATTTTAACTCATTCCTAGCATTCCTAGCATACGTCCGAATAGAACAAATGACAAGAGAAACATGCGAAATGTGCAGAGCGGGGGGCATGAGGACCAGGATTGAGAACCGCTGTTCTATTCAAGCGTATGTACTCTGCAAAGTGGACATCACCAAATATTCCGCCATGATTCCAATTCAAAGTGCATTTAAGTGTGCAAGACGTAATTTAAATTGTATTCACTTATTTACAGTGCTAATCATCTAGGTTACGAACGTAACCCACGTTCCCTGAAGGAGAAGGAGAACGCCAGAGAGACCAATTGCCTTTGAACTTCAAAGAAAAGGCCAATGAAAATTGCCGTGCACAAATTGCATCCAGGTGCACCTCATCACTACGTGAGTATAAGAGGGCACAGATGCAGTGCACCTGCAGGTTTTTGCTGAGGAGCCGAGCCGGCGTCAGCGCGACCCCAGAGTCGGGCAAGGAGGTGTAACGTCCTTCAGGGAACGTGGGTTACGTTCGTAACCTAGACATTACCCTTTCAGTCGAATCACTTCAACGTTACATTTGAGAACACCCATGGAAAAGGCCACGACTCTGAGACCGCATTACGCAGAGACCCCTGAGCTGACAGGCGAGATTTCGTTTCCGTTTCCAGCAGAGGAGTCTGCACGTAACCTTCCCAACACCCTGGGGGCCGAATAAGGGGGCCCCGCAGGGCTGCCAGTTGCACTGAAGCAGGTGGTTGGGGGTGCGGAGCACATGTTAATATTTTCTACATGTGGAAATTAAATAACACACTATATCGATAAGATTATGGATATAAGTGAAGGGAAACTTGGACATCGGGCTGACCGTGGAATAATGAGATTATAATGAGATAATGAATAATGAGATGTAGCCACAACCTACTGGGCGAAGGAGACCCAGTAGGAGCACAGTCCAGAGCTACTCCGTAAGAGGCGCCGTGAGCCAACGCATAGTATGAAGCAACACTCCTTGTTGAGTGCTCTTAGTACTAAGGGGCACGGCTCTCCCTGGTATAAATAAGCCAGGGAGATGGCATCAACCACCCAATGGGCCAACCTCTGTTTGGAGAC
>JAUCMR010000142.1:1547377-1558003 GCA_032357425.1 Enteromius argenteus | reverse complement strand
CTCATTAAGTTTACGTGCCTCTTTAAACATTCCTGCAACTCCGTAATTATGTATCTTGTTTTTATTATGATGGTATAGGTACATATGGCAGTGTTTTTTTAATGCTGCTGGAGGTACGTTTGTTCAGAATTCAAATATCCAGTGAGTTTCACTAAAGATTAAAGCTCTATCATGTTGGAAATATCCTCTACACACCCAAGAGTTTTCAAATTGTGCAGGATGTTAAAACTGTTTTGAATTCATAACATTACATTCTGCAACTAATTTATATGAGAAAAGTTGCCTCTATTAATCAAAAATGTACCTGTAAATCATACAGGGCAGCTGTGTAATGGGGAAGAGAGAGAGAGAGAGAGAGAGAGAGAGAGAGAAAAAGACATGAGTTTGAGCAGAGAATAAGCAAGGTCCAGCCTATGCAGGGCTCTATATTCATTCCCTTGTTTCAATTAAAAGTTCCCCCTGGGCTCGGCGTGCCCGGGCCATATGCGCTGGCATACCGGCATGGTTGACTAATTATTTACTCAAGTTGTGAAAGGGTAAATTAACTATAGTTGTAGCTTGACATAAAAGAGCATATAGTTATTGTGTTGGGGCCCTATACCCGAAATTTGCTTAGGGCCCCCCAAATCACTAAGTCCGACCCTGACCACAAGTTGTAGGTAGGCTATATTGTTGCAAAGTGCAGCATAAAATAAAAAAAATAGCTATATTGTGAATAATAATATAGTAATTATTATTAATAAAGAACTGGAGGAAAATCTTTAGCTTGATTTTCTTTGTCTGGTCAAAGCACTGTCACACTCTGAAGTATAAGTTTTTGGTAGCTGTCTGAAGGTTGCAGTATATCGATCGGGCATTATTATTATATAATATTAGGCTATATTATAATATTATATATGCAGTATCATAAAAATAAAAACTATGTATTGTATTTATAAATTAGGACATTCATAAATGTCCTGTAATAGAGGTTTTTGATTCACTTAAGACTGTCTACACATATATTTAACATTTCTGCACTCACACTAACACAAAATTCAATACTGAAAATTGAGTAAATAAAAGGAAACTATGAATATATCACTTCGTCTTCATTATATAGAGGGTTTTTTTATTTCCATTGTTGCGTTTATTATTTAGGGATTTGCATTATTCTTTATAAATCTTGTTTGTACTGTAAAAAGCAAACCAAACCACATTTGTTAAAAACATTTTTTGATGTTGATGTTGTTTTGTTGGTATGTTTCTGCATACCAGATCTGCATGTTCACATGAAAAATATACACGTCAAGTTACACATTATACATTTATCTACACAAGCATCATTTTATTTAAGTTGAGTTTAAGAGAAAATATTAATGCCATTAGTTTATGGCACATAAAGCTCGATTAAATAAAATGTTTTGAATGTAAAATGTGCTGTTGAGAGTTTTGATTTAAAAACAAACTGCAGTAAAACTAAGGAATCACCTGCTGAGCATTCTCTGACTGATAATCTTCATGTTTGCTTTGATAAATGATAATATTACTGTTTTTCCTCATTCTCTCCATGTTTTTATACTCCAGTTGAGGTGATGGCGGTAAAGAGATGGTTTGATAAGCAAACAATCATAAAGCAAAACAATCAGGAAACTCCTCTTCTTAGTTTCTGTTTCTGTATGTTTCAGCTTCTCCACAATCAACATGCCATCACTTACAAAAGCTCATAAAATATGTAAGTCCATATTTATATGTAGTCCACAATCAGGTTGTATGTTTAGTTATTAGGCCTATATGCAATATTTATCTCCGTTTAGCAACTTATTGTCAAATTACTAGTCCGATTGCTAATGGCTAAGAGCTAGCTAGTGAGTCAGCAAATCTCCTGTGTATTTTGATTTCTAAATTGCATTACGTTGTGCTTTAGGGTTGAAGGAAATACCTGTAAATGTAATGGAAATGTGTCAATTTAATTTAATTTATGTGTCCTGTACGCGACCTCCCTTGTCCCGTTTCCTGACTGCTAACCGCTGACTGATACAATAACAGTATTTCTTAATGCTGATCACATGAGAATAATCACCGGTACCCGTCGTCAGTCATGGCACACCTCACGCAGTATAGTGTGTGTGTGTGTGTGTATTGTCCTGTATTTTCATTTTCTGAAGTTGGCAACCCTACATGCTGGAGACCTGGGTTTGACATCCAGAATAAGAACAGGTTGTTGCGGTGCAGACCTACTGTAGGGGGTTTACATGTACATATATTTGAAATTATAAATTGTGTCTTTATGAGTAAGCCTGAACTGATAAAGTGTTTACAGGCCTAATATTCTTAAGATTCTGGAATAATGATGGTAAATGTGTTAATGTTTCTGCTTCTTATATTTAACACTATATAATTTGTTCTGAACTGAAGTAATTATTACAGTAAAAGCTTCATTATACAGTAAGGAAATATACAAACAGGAAAGGCATTTCAAAACACAATACGGGACTCTATACAAAATGTAGAGTTGAATAACCACATAATCAGACATTTTGTATTTCCCATCAGGTGGACTGATCCTGGTTTCCATCTTGGTTTTCGTGCTGCTGCAAAGGTTTGCATTTGGAAGTGAGTACTGCATTCCTGCAATATTAAATGTCAGGATTTAAAAAAAAAAAAAAAAAACTAATAATAATCTTTCATTTTTAATATCATCAGGTTCTGCTTCTGCACAGAAGAGATCCAGCAATTGCAAGTGCTCTCTGTCTTGTGATGAAGCTAAAGCTGAGCTGCAGGAACATGAGAGTGTTGAAGTTTATGTGCAACATCAATCAGTTGAAATTCATAATGAAAAACATACAGTCTCCAGTTTATTTGATGAAAATGGACATTGTTCTGTGTTTGTGTCACAATGCTTACAAGAGCTCAAAGAGCTCGAATTTAGAATATATGCCAATTCAAAGAAGCCACTGTATGAAAAAATGGATTTAAAGCCTGGTAATGTCAAAATTGATCTACGCAATGTTTTAAAGAATTTGTTCACTTAAAAAATGAAACTTTTGTAATCATTTATACCCATTCTATTTGAATCTTCCTCTCTGCCATTGCTTTCAAATCACATTCACAGTCATATTACATGTGAGAACCAATCAGGGTATTGTGAAGAGCTTGACAGGGGTTGAATAATTACAGAATTTTCATTGTGGGTGAACTATTCCTAAATTATTTTAAAATATAATTCTATTATCATACTGAAATAATTGCATGGCTGACTCTCTAAATTTTTGTTATAGAGTGTGAGAACAGAGAAGCAGAGAAACCACCAGAGGAGAGGAGTAAGTAAACTTAAGACGCCTCAATTCTTTAACTACACACACTATAAGTTTGTATTAATTAATTAATTAATTATTTTTTTTTTTTTTTTTGCAATTAATTGCAAAGTTATTGTTTACATTATGTATATGTGTGCACTGTGTATATTTATTATATTGATTTTATATATATATATATATATATATATATATGTACATATATATTCATGCACACACATGCATGTATACTGTCACAGCCAAAAAAACTGACATATTGTTCTAAATGTTGTTCCAATACTTTTGGTATTCACATGCTTATTGTTTTTGTTTGCACTGCAACAACACTCAAAACAGAGAAGTCAAACTTGATAAAATTTCACACAGAACTCAAAATTGGATTGGACAAAATGATTGGCACCTTGTCAAAATTCTAAGAAATAATTGCTTTTCAAGCATTTGATGCTCCTGTAATTTACATTTAGACACAGTCCCTACAGTCAAACATGGTGGAGGTTCAAAGATGTTTTGGGGTCCTCCCAGATAGCACACATTATGTCTGCAAGATGTCTGTTAAAGATCTTTTAATCTGATAGATATTAAATATGTCTGTGAGATATATGTGTGCTATCAGGGCTGGCACTGGATGCCTTGACTGTGTGAATTTTGGGGCGCAACGTAGAGTCCGGTATCAGAAAGCTAGAGATCATGGGTCTTACAGAATCCCAAAACACCTTTCGAGAAATACAAAAAATTATGTTTGTAAACAAATTTCGGGAGAAGCACGCGTGGGTAATTATCAGCCCGTTCCCCGCTAATTCTCTCCGGGGGGGAGCACGCAGAGGTCAGACCGGGCAGTCAGCCTCTCTCTTCCCCGAGCCCAGTTGGGTTGATAACCCTAGGGCTCGGGAGCCCGCTGAACCCTGAGTCTTCTCCGCAGACAGCACACCAAACTTGCTTTGCTTTGATAAAGTACGAACTCGTGAAACAATATTTGGGAGAAGGCATCCTTCAAATCTGGCCTGGAGCAGTTTACAAAAGAGGAGTGGTCCAAAGTTCCAGTAGAGAGGTGTGAGAAACTCATTCATGATTACAAGAAGATGATTTCATTCTTTTTCTTTTTTCCTAAAGGGGGTGCTGCCAAATATTAAGTTATGTGTACCACTAATTTTGTGCAGTGCATTTTTTTTGGCGGGTTCTGTGTGTAATTGTATAAGATTTATTTATTTATTTATTTTTATTCTAATGCAAATGAATAAATAAATAAAATAAATAAATAAACATTTGCAACTGCAACAATTTTCTGAAAGAAAATACATTTTCTGACAGAATTGCAAGGGTGCAAACATTTTTTGGCCATGACTGTATTTCAAATATGCATGAAATTAAAATTGACTATATTTAGTTTACTAGTGAACATTGATAGTTTTATGTGAGCAATTGATCTGTTAAAAAGTTAATCTATTGAAAAAATTGTTTGTCTTGGTATTTGTTAATCCAAATCTGAACATGTACTTCTGCTCTGGAAGGGCATTCTTTCTCTGATGATGTCAGTTTGATGGCTTGGGCAGAACATTCTTAAACACACTCCTCTGACCGTTAACTTGCTATGAGTTACAGACAGAGAGGAGGAGCCAAAAATAAAACCCCGCCCTTTACTTAATATTCTGTTTCCGCTGGAAATATGTTATTACACTGAATAACATTCTTGGCAGCAACTTCCGGTTCACATAGACTTTAAGAAACGAACTGATGTTTGTATGTTAAATAGTGCAATATTTTAAGCAACTTCAGGTTTTACATGTAGATATCAAGGAGAAAAGCATTCATATTTACAGCGGCCGAAACAAATAAATATGTGTTTGTAAGTAAAAAATGTATGCAGTAATTCATGCAATAAAATGTCCCCTCCCCTACCTGTGTTTATTTTTTAATCTCCAGGTGGCGCTGACAGGATCTCCTCCCACACCTTCCTGATCCTGCTGATTATCATCTTTTTTGTTATATTTAAATTCCTGCCAAAGAACTGGTGCCATTTTCGCCATCGAACACACCACTCTGCACTAGTCTGAAATTATCTTTTTATATCAGACCATGATAAGATGCAGTACCGAACATCCTACTGAACATTTATAACACTTTTCAGAAGCTAGCATTAGGGTTATTTGTTATATTGTTGTACAATACAAAGTCTTACACAGTCACACTTTTGCTGCACACAGAGGTTTGTTTGACGTTCAGTTCATTTAGATCAGTGTTTCTCAACCCTGGTCTTGGGCGTCCCCCAACACTGCACATTTTGTATGTCTCCCTAATCTGACACAATCATTTCAGGTTCTGGCGTTTCATCTAATGAGCTCATGAATTGCATCAGATGTGTTGGATTAGGGAGACACACATAATGTGCAGTGTTGGGAGACGCCCCAGAACAGGGTTGAGAAACACTGATTTAGATGAACCACACCACTTAAATATTAAAAATGTGTTCAGGAAACCATAAACTCTGGTATGGTTTGCTGTTGATAATGTGAATGTAACTGTCTTTAATTGTGTGTGTTTGGTATCATTTTTATTGGGATGTCAGTTTTGGCAGCTCATTCATGGCAGCTGTATGCAAGTGTCATTCTGTTCACATTTACAAACAAAACAAAGGATCAAAACCAACTGAACTTTGGGACCAAGCTATCAAGTGTGAAAGTGTGTTTGTATGTTTTTATCCTGAATTGTTTATATATTTTTCTATATGCTCATGTTGCATAAAATGAATGAGAAATGAATAAGCTTTTTTTTCTATTTTTTTTTTCTATTACATATAAAAAAAAAACCTTTTGTATATTTTTTTTCTTTCATGAACTATGCATCGGGTCATTTGACTTTGATCTGTGATGAAAACCCTATTGATGTGATTAATATTAAAATACTTTGGTAATAGTATTCAAGCCTTGTATATCATTAAATTTGATTAAAAAAAAATTGCATTGCCTTAAATGCTTAATATTTGACTGCTACACACACATAGAATTATTATTATGTTACTGCACATAAAGGTATGAAGCATACGTGATAAAAAAAAAACAGCTGTAACAGCAGAGGAAGTGGTTAGGGTTTCTGCATTGTGAGCAAATGTATTGTTTGATCGACACCATTATGAACAACAGACACAATGGAGAAAGTAATTTTCTTATGCATTTTTTCTTCCTGGATTATGCAAACAAGTTCCAGTGGTAAGGATGCTCATTAAACATCCACTTAACTTAACTCAACATTATAACCTCAAGCAATTATATTTATTGAAATAATTTCAAACAATTGGTTTATCATTTTTTTCTCCAGATGTTTCAGAACATGATGTGACTCTGTTAAGAGTCCAGATGAATAAAAACATCAGTCTGAACTGCAACATGACTGACAGATATGAGATCGCATGGTTTCACCAGTATTCTCAACAACTAAATCAACTAATTTCTGCAAAGATTAGCAGCGCGTCAGGAAGACTTCTAGTTATGTACAATCAGAACTGGAGTCATCTGAACATCGATGATAATCGTGGAGATGTGGGGATCACCAGAGTCATGCTAGTTATCTCTGGAGTAACAGAGTCAGATTCAGGCCTTTATTTCTGTGGAACAAAGTCTTCAAAGACTTCAGAGATGCACTTCGACAAACCCATCAGACTACAGATTGAGGGTTAGTACTGCTCAGTTTTCAATTCCTCATAATGTTTTTAAGGTAGATTTTTGAGGGGTTTTTTTTTTCAATCGTCACTGCTAGTGCTGCTGCTTGTAACTTGATAAAACCTTTTCCACGTTACTAAGTAAAGTTAAGGGCAGTGTTTGACTGATTCCTGGATCATATGTGTTGTTGAAGAAAGATGTGCTGCTATAATAATATTGAAACTAAAAAATAATTTCATTTAATGACCTTGTTTTTGAGTTTGATTACATGATCATACAGTACATTTAAATTGATCTCAGACGACCTGACACATGGAGAGGACAAAACTTATTCTGTCACAGATCAGCCAGAGGATGATGAGCTCTCAGGTGAGAGCAGAAACACATTTCTGTCTCATTTTTTCCACAACTTTGAAATAAGCACAGATTCACCAAGCATTTAAATGTGAATTTAATGTATGAACTTCCTGTGTTTCTTAATTCTGCAAAATGTTGTTGTCTGTCTGTAGATGGAGTGACTACAACAGAGAAGGCATTGATGTTCGGAGGTGTTGGTCTGGCTGTGTTTGTGTTTTTTCTGGCTACAGTCGCTGCAGGAGGAATCATTCACTATCGTGGATGGCGGAAAGGATGGGCCGCAGCTAAACGCTCATCTCTGATTCACCACAAATCAGTTAAATAACTTATATTTCTGCTTTGTGTGTGTGTATATATATATGTTTGTACATTTTCTGTCACAAAACCTGCTATTAGCAATGCTAAACCTCTTCAGACAAAACAATCATGTTTTCATGACTGACTGCGATAAGATTATGCAACTAAAACCCACAAAATATAAGGTGATAATAAACTATATTTGACACTAGAGAGTGTTCCTTATACTAAGAAACCACTATATTTAGACAAACAGAATGAAAATTAGTAAGTGTTGCTCCCTTAAGAACAGTGTTTATTTACAGTTAAACTGAAACATATTTATCAATGTTTACTTTTAACAGGATGATTGCATATATTATTAAGAGAATGAAATGGAAACATTTAACATTTTTAAAAGCACAATTAAAAATCACGAAAAACTTTAAGAAAGAATACAGTGACTCATCTACTGGTCTTCATCCACTGTTGCATTTTCTGGTATTTGCATTATTATTACTTATGAATCTAACTTGAAAGAGAATGTATTGTGAAAAACTGTAAACAAATAAAAAGCGGAAACTGGTTTCTGGAAACAGAAACATTCTGTTTTCATGACTTTCTCTTTAAATGCAAATGAGCTGCCAGGAGGAGCCCACCCCCTTTCCCAGAATAGAGCTGTGCCTTTGCACCTCCTATCACAGATCCCTGCCAAAATACATTGGTATTTTATGTTTTGATAACCGATACGAAAAAAAAAAAAGAAGTTTATTCAAGTGAGCTATTTGTATGCTTCTTTTAAACTAAAAATAGGAAAGTATATTATACTTTTGGTTAACTTTTTATGTACTTATCAGAAATATACTTAAAATTCCATTTAAGAATACTTTACTTATAATTAGTAGAAGTCAAAATATATTTGAGCTATACTTGCGCTCCTAGAATGTGGTAGGGGGTGCTAGTGCAAATCTTCTGTACAGAAGAAAAATACAAGTGATGACGAAAAAGAAACAATGATTCCTGTTTTGTTTAACAACATCATAAGACATAAAACAGTTCAAAACTGTGTAACTTTATGGAAAAAAATATCGACCAATAAAGAGGTAATAATGACCATCAAACTTTGGGGTGTTCATCTACATTTTGATTATCATTCTGAATCCAATACACAGCTTTTTGTTCTTTAAAATGCTTTAAATATACACTCAAAAAAATGTCTCTTTGAACTAACTTAAGTCAGTTATGTAATCATGGACACTGGTTCCACACAACCAAATTGTGTTTTATTTACATGAATAGAATTTTGTCTGGCTGTTATAGCTCAACTACAGCAGCCAAAACAACATTAATTCTACTAATGTAAGGGTCAAGAGCCCAACTAAAGCACACACTGACCACTGGAATGGTGACACACAAATTGTGATCTTCACCTTACACACACAAAAAAATGCTTTCTTCTTTAAACGTAACTGAGTTAAGTTACAGTGAAGTTACAATTTCACATAGATTCTTCCTCATTCAACTGTGTTGACACAACGCAAGGAGTCTGCATAAATTCAACAAATTCCATTCATGTAAATTAAACACAATTTGGTTGTGTGGAAACAGTGTCCATGATTACATAACTGAGTTAAGTTAGTTCAAAGAGTCATTTTTTTTAGTGTATTTATATATTTATGTTTTTTTAAAAAACATATATGTTTTAAAATATGCTATTTTTGTATTTTTAAAGCAACTTACCCACATTCAAGTGTTTTAAAAAAAGATAAATAAAATGTTGTTTTCCTTTTGTTTATTTGTTTTGTTTTGTTTTTTGTTTTTTCAGTACAAGCAGATACCCTCTTCTTTCTTTTGATGGTTTGCATGATCAGATATTCATATAATAAAATATATACAAATAAATACCAAAATAGGGATATAGTAGCATACTTAAAGTATGATGTAAAGTTCATTTAAAGACAACTTATGCAATTCTTTGGTAATAGTGTTCAAGCCTTATTTATCATTAAATTTGATCTTTTTTTTTTTTTGCATTGCCTTAAATGCTTAATATTTGACTGCTACACACACACAGAATTATTATTATGTAACTGCACATAAAGGTATGAAGCATAAGTGATTAAAAAAGCAGCTGTAACAGCACTCATGTAAGGTTTCATGATCAGGAAAGGAAGTGGTTAGGGTGTCTGCATTGTGAGGAAATGTACAGTTCAGCTGGACTCTTAACAGTGTCACATCATGTTATGAAACATCTGGAGAAATAGAAACCATTTCTAAATTAGAAACTTCATGTGTTGCCATCGTGTATGAAATGTATGAAAATATAAACTGAAACTGAATAAATATCTTTGAAATTAAAAATTATAATAATAACTAGATATGTACATTTCCTGAAGAAAATGTGAGTGGTGTTTGCTGTGGCAAAACTCAGCCCTCGGTTGATATGGAGTTGCTATGTGATTGCTAGTGTGTGACTATGAAGGTCATCCAGGGTGGTTGCTAGGGTGTTGCTATGCGGTTGCTAGGGTACTCGGGTGGTTGCTAAGGTACCCATGGTGGTTGCTAGGGTGTTGCTATGCGGTCGCTAGTGTATCCAGGGTGGTTGCTAGGGTGTTGCTATGTGGTTGCTAAGGTACCCAGGGTGGTTGCTAAGGTGTTGCTATGCGGTTGCTAGGGTACATGGATTGGTTGCTAGGGTACCCTGGGTGGTTGATAGGGTGTTCCTATGCAGTTGCGTGGGTACTTGGAGTGGTTGCTATGGCAGTTGCTAGGGTACCCAGGGTGGTTGCTAGGGGGTTGCTATGCGGTTGCTAGGGTAACCCGGTGTGGTTGCTAGGGTGGTTGCTAAGGTGTTGCTATGCGGTTGCTTGGGTACCCCGGGTGGTTGCTAGGGTGTTGCTATGTGGTTGCTAGGGTACTTGGGGTGGTTGCTAGGGCGGTTGCTAAGGTGCTTGGGGTGGTTGCTAAAGTGTTGTTAGGCAGTTACTACTTGTCACAGATCATTACTATGGAGTCTTATAGAGTTCTTAGCACGTTCTTATCCT
>JAUCMR010000142.1:1525868-1540975 GCA_032357425.1 Enteromius argenteus | reverse complement strand
TTACTGACCCACTGCCAAACCGGTCATGCTGGAGGATGTTGCAGGCAGCAGAACATTCTCCACGGCGTCTCCAGACTGTCACGTCTGTCACATGTGCTCAGTGTGAACCTGCTTTCATCTGTGAAAAGCACAGGGCGCCAGTGGCCAATTTACCAATCTTGGTGTTCTCTGGCAAATGCCAAATGTCCTGCACGATGTTGGGCTGTAAGCACAACCCCCACCTGTGGACGTCGGCCTGTTTGTGGTCTGCTGGTGGTCATTTTGCAGGGCTCTGGCAGTGTTCCTCCTGTTCCTCCTTGCACAAAGGCGGAGGTAGCGGTCTTGCTCCTACGGCCTCCTCCACGTCTCCTGATGTACTGGCCTGTCTCCTGGTAGTGCCTCCATGCTCTGGACACTACGCTGACAGACACAGCAAACACCTTTAGTGCTAATTCGTACTAATTAGGATGATCTCACTCGTACGATTTTATACAATTTGTCTAAACCCCAGTGACGGGTAGGTTTAGTGGCGGGATTAGGTGTAGGTCATTCATACAAATTCATACGAATTGGCAACTCGTAAAATACGTACGATTTAGAAGAAATCGTATGAATTCGTACGAGTGAGGTCGTACGAATATGTACGAATTGCCGTGAGATCAGGTTGGCAGAACCACTCCTTTATTGGGGGTGTCTTGCTAATAGCCTATAATTTCCACCTGTTGTCTATTCCATTTGCACAACAGCATGTGCAATTGATTGTCGATCAGTGTTGTTTCCTAAGTGGGCAGTTTGATTTCACAGAAGTGTGATTGACTTGGTGTTACATTGTGTTGTTTAAGTGTTCCCTTTATTTTTTAGAGCAGTGTATTAGTACTTATAGTATTTACATTTGAACCTAATAGGTACAAAAGTGTCCCTTTTGAAAAGGTACAGCCCCAGTGACAGCATTTGTACCTTTATTTCTGAGCGTGTGGAAAACAAAAGCTAATGTTAGGCAAAAAAATCTAAGTCTTTCTAACTCAGTTTTTTTTTTAAATTTTTTTACTTTAGGACTTTGATTTTCCAGACTGTACTGTAACGTGTCCTTACTGACTGCCCTGTCACTCTTTCTCTCAAGGTGAAGGTGTGTTTCGATGACGCTCAGCTGGAGAGAGTGTGTGAGTACCCTTCAGAAGACAGTGCTCTAGCATCCCTCCCTTTCTCTCCTCACCCGGGGATGGAGGACGGCGGGAGGGATGAGGGGTGGTGTGGAGGGGAGCAGGAGGAAGACGAGGAGGAGGAGAGCGCCTCGTTTGTGTCTCGCAGCAGCATGAACGAGAGTGCAGGAAGGGTTCGATTCCTAAAAGTGGGTCAGTGGCTTCAAATTACATCATCAAAATATAAACAAGCCAACAATGGAACTAACAACCCTATATTCTTTTATAAAAAAAGAAACATTGTAAATAAACTCTTTAGGTAAGGTCTGTGGCAAAATAATGGATGACAAATTCTGGTAATATCTTTACATTTCTGATAAAGTCAATCAGTAAATGAAGCAAAGGCTACACTGACAATGACAGTGCACTATTAAAGGAATAGTTCACCCAAAAATAAAAAATTCTGTCATCATTTATTCACCCTCAAGTAGTTCCAAACCTGTATGAATTTCTTTGTTCTGCTGAACACAAAGGAAGATATTTTGAAGCTGTTTTGGGTCACCAAAATGTGATATGTTTTGGGACTTCTATAGTATTTTTGTTCTCCTAGTATGGAAGTCAATGGTGACCCAAAACAGCCTGGTTACAAAAAAATATCTGTCAAAGAAATTCATACAGGTTTGGAACTACTTGGGGGTAAGTGAATGGTGGCAAAAAAATTTTTTTTGGGTGAACTATTCCTTTAAATGAGATTTCCTGGATGAAGAAATAACGCTGATGTATTTATTAAATACATCTTAAATTCTGCTGAATGACTACATGCAGCATGTGTTTAAACTGTAGTATTAGGAGAACACGCATGCTTTTCTGTGCATGTGTGCTTTACAGCATAAATATAAAGCTCATATTTGGACTTTATCAGTGTTTTTGCTTGCACTGCTCTTAAAGGGATAGTTCACTCAAAAATGAATTAAAAAGAAATGGAAAATGGAAGAAAAAAAAAGGAAATGTACTCACACTCAGGCCTTCTGAGATTAGGATGAGTTTGTTTCTTCATCAGGTTTAGAAATCTGTGTCTCTGCATCAGTGTTTCAGCAGTGGATGCTCTGCAGTGAATGAGTGCCGTCAGAATGAGAGCTGATAAAAACAACACAATAAAACACACCACTTCAGTTCATCAGTTAACATCTGAAGAAGACAAGATGTTGTTTCTGGCTAAAATACCAGTCCAAAATCCATAACAATGCTAACTCCAGTGTACTTTTTAGCAAATTTTGAGTGAACTTCCTTTAAAATAGCTATTGTATTATGTGCTGTTATGGTAATTATTTGAAATAAAATTGTACACTACCTAATGTTTAGGGTTGTGCAAAATTCAGAATTGAAGAATTGACTGTCTTTCAGTTGATGAAAGAATCAGAATTGAGTTGGCCTCATCAAAGCTTGAACTGGAACGACAGAAAGTGGAAACTGTTACTTAAATAATATTCAAAGAAATCCAGTACAGATAATGAGTTCTGTCTGAATCAGGCACAAACCTGCTTCAGTCAAAAAACATTAACAAAAAATATTAAAAGGAATATTTTAAAATATTATCTTCTCTGTCTTTTCCCCCAGATGAATCCTGTAAGCGACTTTCCAAATGACAAACCATGGCATCCTTTAGATTTTCAATTCTTTACATTTTCAGGAGGTGTAAGTAATGAAGAAGTTTTTTTTTTTTTTTTAATAAAATTTGTTTTAAAAAAATTATATATATTTTTTGTATATTATTTAGTTTTGCTTGTCCGAACAGGGAATCAAAAACTTTTTAAAAGCACAATATATTTTTTAGAGATTATTTTAATGGAATTATTTTAAAAGCTTTTCTGTTTCATGTTCAGAGATGAATAAAATTAATTTTAATGGGCTGCTCTGATTCACAGAAAACTGTCCTCAGGTCTGAAAAGACGGTTCGCACAATTTAACAAGTTTTACAGTAATAAAAAATAAACTTTATGTTCTGAATGCTTTGTTCATTTTAGAATGCTTGTGTTAAGAAATAACTGGAATAGACAACATTAAAGGATTTATTTTTATTCATAAATGGATTGAATTGAATTGAAATGAAATGAACTGACAATCATCTGATTGTCACATGTTTAGAGTTTTGTGAATGTATGATTATGATGTAATAATAAAGATTAGATTTAATATTTTCATGGAACAGTGATGAGATATTTGTATAGGAAATAGATCAGGTGTATGTAAAATAGGATTCTGACATTGCATATGGAGTATGAGTGAGAGAGGGTTGTGTGTATATGGATATGCAGCGGGGCACACTTGGATTTTTGCAGTGCAATCGATTCAAATACAACTTTTGTATATTGTTTGTACTTGACTACCAGTTTGTCTATTTTAACTTTACAACAAAATGAAAAAGCACCTTCAAAATGTTAATAAACATTACAAACAAACACAGTGTGTGTATTTTATGCGTGTGTGACTGGTTGTTTTATGAATCCTATTACACACTGGCTGTATTGAAGCGCCACCTGCTGGTTATTTGCAGTAACTATGAGGGTTTCTTGACATCAAACCATCTGAAATATTAATGAGCTGCCCATCTGCACAGTCTCTGTGGACAGCTACTCTAATAAATCCAATTTACCCAATTTAATGCCTTTGTCAAATTTAATTACAGTTTTTTCTGCTCACATCATTAGTAGCCGAGCTTTCAGGAGACATTTTCCAGTAGGCTTTTTTTGTAAAGTAGGTCTATTTGATTATGACACTTCTACTATTTAACTTTGAAAAATTCACACTTAATATGTATGTAATAGCAACGACTGTGCATTAAAACGCCATCTATGATTTCCCCTTAAGTATTGTTTAAATAAATATATATATATATATATATTTGAAGAGCAACGGAATCCATATTGTTCAGTGACATAATTTGTATACAAATGTTAATGTTAGCTTAACAGATAAAATAGCATAACTACTTGCAGATTCATATGATAATAAATCTATTTTTTTAATATTATGGATTTAATCCTTATTGATCTTCTGCTTTTACTGACATAAAGTTCCCGCCAGCTTGTGGGTGATCTGTGTCCCACTTTTAACAATGTGCTGATTTAAGCGGGGGCATTTTTTGCTGGTCCAAATCAATTACCCATGAAGACCAATAGAGAGCAGCAAAAGACTGAAAACTGAGACAGACTTCATGCTGGTAATCAATCAAAAGGAAAGATTTAGACAGCTTCTATTATCCAGACCAAGCATAGGCCTGGTCCTCGAGTCTGTCATATGATCCCAGGAACCCATCCATCAAAACCCAATTTCTAATGTACATTTCAATCAACATCCATTTTTAGAGTGAGTGTTAAGACACCTGCTCATGATGGACTAGCTCTGGGACCTTCATCAGCTCTGTTCTTGCACTATAAATACTTAAGAACTCTTGTGTAGTGATTAAAAAGGGTGTAAATATATGCTCTTGACAATGATTCAATTGTGATTCTTCTCTAAATGATGCATCATAGTATCAAAAATTTGACTAGATTTGATCATTTTTGTTGTCCTTCACATCAGCATATGTGCTTAAAAATAATTGTGAACCATTATAATTACATGCAATGCAATTGTAAGTTGAGAGATATTTTACACCGTAGTAAAATTGTGACAAAAACAACAGAGCAGGTTTTACATTCATTGTGCCAGGAATTATATTTTGAAATAACGCATAATGATATGGATATTATTATGCTTTTTTTTTTTTAATAGTTTCTTAATATATGTATTGCATTGCAGTTTCATTCTCATGTAATGTCACATTATGCACAGTGTGGTTGTGCATTGTCAGTCTGATGTAATACTAGTTTAGTGGAAGCTTGATTTTTAACTCAATGCATTTGCAAACATTGCAGGTTATTTGTTGTGCTTTTTGGGCTTTCCTCTTATCATTTGGGGCCTATCTGGGCATATGCTGTGTATTTTCTCCATGGTAATTTCCACATAACAAGATTTGTGCTGTTTATTGTCAATTTGGTATAAAACATCTGGTTGGAGAAAAAACACAAGTGATTTTTTTAAGGCTTCAGGAACCTCATCCAGTCATTAACAGATTGCTGCAATCTCAATCCCTTCTCTAATGATCTGATGGCTACTTGTCATGTCTTTTGAAGGCTCATCTGATATATTCGTGTTCGTTCGATTAAGTTTTCTCAGTGTGTGTCTAACAGCTGTACCCAGAAACTTGCTCACATACAGATAGACATAAGTCTGTAGTCTAAAGTCTAAAATGACAGCACATCTCTCTGTTTTAGCAGCGGTGTGTGCTGTAAGATGTCAGATGTGGCTTTCTCACCGTGCAGGGGGTTCAGTCTTGAAATAGTTCTTTTCCCAAAAGGCAAGTCACACCACAGAACACGGATAGCACAGACACTCTCACCAGTTAATTACACCTCGATTGTAGTTCTGTTCAGATCCTTTAACACACGCCGAGTACCAGAGGTGTGTGTACGGGTTTGTCAGATCCAGACATATCATTGCTTTACCTGAGCGCACCTTTGATGCACAGATGTGATGCTTCTATTGGAGCATAAAAGAGGGAAAAAAATACCAGAACTTATTAAATTCCCTATGTAGTTTTGTATACTTTAGCTACTGTACTACTTTTACAAATAAAATGTACATATTAAGTAACTTTCACTGTTCTCTTAAATGCATGCACTTCAATATTTCCCTAAATGCATGTATTTCTTTCAGTGCCAAGCTTGTAGAATAACACATTTTACTGTCAACAAGGACTGCTATTGTTGTGTTGCACTGAAAAACATCATTTTTGGCTATTATTTATGTGTCATACAGAGCTGCTGTCAGAAATTTGTCTGGATGCGAGTTGCTAGTCACCACAATGATGCAATGGAGTCTAAAATTCTTCACTGCCAGAGGCTTCAGACGTTCACGTGTCGAACCGTTAGGTACAAGCACCATCAGCCTGCAGTAAAAAAAGGATGGAGTCTTAAAGGAATAATGGGCCATCATATTTATTGATTTCTTCTGCAATAGAGCATTGCTCTTTGTCTTCCAGTGATATTGGATGGTGATTAATAGTGGTGAAAGTGCACCATCAAAGTATGATAAAGTCATAGCTTTGCTTTGTCTTTTCTTAAGAGACCTTTAATATTTTGTGTAGTCATAGTACAACAGCTCCTTTTGTGTTTCTGTGAAGAAAGTAAATCTTGGAGGACAGCTTGGAACAACACGAGGATAAGAAAGTGATGATTTAACCCTTTAAACGGCATTTATATGGGAGTGTTGAGTAGTTTTGAGTTTGGATGAATTCCAGGTAGTTTTATCAAGCTCCGTGCTCCAGAGAGATCAGCTGTTTGGGTGTTGAGAGGAGCTGTTTTTATCAGTCTGAAGTGTTTTCCAGCAGATTTGCAGTCTGCTGTGGTGTAGTGTTGTGGTCAGAGCTAAGAACTGGTATTTGGAAGGTTGCTGGTTCAATTCCCACAAGGACTGACCTATGAGTTATCACCATTGTGTCTGTTATCAAGACACTTAACCTCAGGTTACTCCATGGAGACTGACCCCGTCATAAATTAATGTCACTGCTCTATGGCATGTCAAGTGAAAAACACTGGTTCTGGTTTGGAAATATCAGTTACATTATGCTTTATTCCACATTAAATGTGTTCCTGCTCAATAAAAATCTACATTTCTTTCAAGACCCCCACATTATTTACAGTGAGGAACATATATTTCAAATGGTACATTTGTCATTATTTGAATGTAAAAGCGAATGCTTTTAGAGTTGACCTGCACCACAGGTTTAGTCCCTCTAGTCCAGAGTAACCTAAGGTTAAGTGCCTCGCACAGAGACACAGTGGTGATGGTCATAGGTCAGTCCTAGTGGAGACCAAACCAGCAAGCCTTTTATCCAGTACATCACACCTCTAACACTCATGAGGTTAAGCTCTCCTAAGATAGATGAACTCCCACAGATCACTATGAACCAATGCATCCTCTGGTTCTCCTGTAGGTCTGTCATAACTGGGGCCAACGGGGTCAACAGTTCAGCTCCAAAGGAGCCGCCATCTGCTCCAAGAGGCATTTGATCACACTGTTGGCATGATGCTTTATATATATTTTAGCATATTAAAAATGCCTCTTGGTTAGACTAGTTTATTTACAGAAAATAATGTTTTTATTCATCAAAGATGCATTCAATCTTATCAAAAGCGACAGTAAAGACATTTAGAATGTGACAAATAATTTTTATTTCCAAATCACTGCTGTTCGTTTCGTCTGTGAATCCTGAAAATATAAAATGTGTCACAGTTTCCACAAAAATATTGGCCATATTTAAATATTTAAACATTGATAATAATCAGAAATGTTTCTTGAGCAGCAAATCATCATATCAGAATGATTTCATTTGACACTGAAGACTGGAGTAATGATGCTGAAAATTCAGCTGTGCCTCACAGTAATAAAAATATGCTTTACATTAGGTTCACATAAAAAAAGTTATTTAAAATGGTAATAATATTTCACAAATTTACTTCTTTTGATCAAATAATGCAGTCTTGGTGAGCAGAAGAGACACAATTTTAAAAACAATACAAAATCTCCAAACCTTTAAACAGTGTATATGTATTATTTAATATAAAGATAACCGGTGACTAAAACAATTGGAAAGAATACAGTAATTAGCCAGAAAGCTCAGTTTGACTAATTTATTTGTGTTGCTGTGGAATACTTGATTCTGATTGGTCAGTGTTATCATTGATATCATTCCCTACATAGCTGTGCTCTTCTAACACAATGAAATAGTTTACAATATTTAATTTACATTTATTTATTTGAGAAGTAGCTGCAAAATATGGAACAGGTTGGAGCAATATATCATTATTTCAGTGTTAAAACAACGAAAGCCGATGAACAAACGTGATTGTGTGTGTGTGTGTGTGGAGCGGGTTATTCAGGATGGAGGTTATCAAGTGTGTTTCATTTGTTCCCCAGTGAGGTGATGGAGAGATAGCATCCCTCTTTCCCTGGGGCTCTGGAGGGATGGAGGGATGTTGTTTTTCTTTTTTTCCAGCGGTTTGGACCCTACAGGGACATCCTAAATCTGTCGGACGCTCCTCAAAGTGCCAGTGCATTGATTTCAGCCACCGCGACTTTCCAGCCCGCCGGCTACGGACAACACGCTCCCTGTACACACACACACACACTCTCTCTCCACTGGAACTTGTTTGCGGTCATGTTGGAAGCTTTAGTGCTCCGCGTGTCTGCTGGTGTCTCTGGGGAGAGCCACAGGGGGCGCTGGTACCGAACGCCGCCCCCGACCCGCCATCCTGACCCAGAACTGATGAAGTAAAAGTGTGGCGGCATTCAAAATGGACTATTGGCATACTAGTTACAGTACAATGAACAGTAGACCTGTATGAAACAGTGACCATTGTGCATCAAAGAGGCCATGTGGTCACATGACCTCCAAATGAGCTTTTTTTAAATTCAGCAAATGAGATCATCCCAGAATTTTGCATTTCTGATCCAATTGTATGTACAATCATCTTAAAGGTACTTAAAGGTAAATAGTCCTTCCAAATCCATGAGACTTTTGCTCATCTTTGAAACACACGATATTTTAATGAAACCTGTCCCTTCTTTGGTGGAACCAAAACTTTGAAGATCCGAAAAGATCATAAATCCTTCATAAAATGAATCCATATGAATTCAAATAAACCCCTAAATTAAATCTTTATTAAATTAAGACTTAACCAGTTAAAAGCTTGGTTAATATGAATTCATTTAAAAATGCATTTTGACCTTTTTTGGATCTTTGAGGTTTTTGTTATCTGAACTTTTAAAAAAATATGTTTTAAACCTTAATCAAAGTCTGATGAGTCTGGAATGACGTGAGGGTGAATAAATAATGACATTATTTTTGGATGAACTCTTCCTTTAATTTTTCATTTGATCAAATAGAATGATTCAATGATGATTAAATATAATAAAAATGTCATACTGGATATAAAAAGGTTGCATGGGGTGCATTGCATTGTGGGATACAGTAGTGCAGTGCTCTCTGGTGGTATACTGCCTTTTTTGACAAGTGTTTCTTCATGCATAAAGTTAGTTTGCATTCTATATGCATGCTAGTATGCTGAATATAGCCAGTGTTTTGTTCTTCAAAATCAGTGCTGTGTGTTTAGTCTTATGCAGAAGTTTGATTTTACAGTATGTGTGTGTGTTTGTGTGTGTGTTGTTCTCCAGCGGTAAAGCCCGGACCCTCCCAGGACGGCAAGGGGTGTCTGAAATCAATTCAGTGTTAAGTGCAGGTCTGAGCAGGGGACAGTTTCAGGCCCCAACACTGTTATTCACGCACTACTGACCCAGACCATACACACACTCACACACACACACAGAGCAGTACAGCCACCAACACACAGGCCAGGATACAGCTGGACAATCTGTGTGATCACGACCCAACACAACAGACCTGACCTCCTCAAATCAGCCTAAAGACTCAGATGAATCTGAGAACAGACTGATCTCAGTTCTTTCTCATTCCCCACACCTCCTCCTGAAGCTATGTCCATTCACTCCGTCCGTGTTACAGGACTGTTTCACTGTCTGTTACTGATGTTTGAGGGCCTTAAAGGGATAGTTCACCCCAAAACAGAGACTGTCCTCATTTGATCACCTTTATAAAGTGAACCAAACAACATATTACACTGTTCTTTATATTATTAATTCAAATGCAACTGGTCAAAATTTCGAATATATATATATATATATATATATATATATTATATTTTATGTTTCAGTCTTTTATGCTCACAAAGCCTGCATTTATTTGATTAAATATTATTGCAATTTAAAATAACTTACTCCAATGATACAAAGCTTAATTATCATCATACATTACTCCAGTCTTCAGTGTCTCATGACCCATCAAATCATTCTAATGTGCTCATACATATATATATATATATAAATGCTGTTTTGCAGCAAGAAGTGACATTTGTTTCAGGGTTTTTTTATTATTGCACCGAATTCATGTTTTTCCAAGTTTAACACCTAAAAATCTAAAATCAAATGTGACATGTGCAGAATAATGCAAAGAAAAAGTTGCTGCAATCACACAATGACTAGTGAAATACTACTCATTTTATCTTATTGCCAGACACATTTGGTTGTAGAATAAATGAATCATGGGTGATCAACTGCATTTGCATGAGACAACGCTGATAGATGTCACTATAAGTTCCACAATCACTGTTTTATGGCAAGAGATGACTTTATAAAAAAGAACTTTCTCATGCTGCTGCTCTCACTTTTCATGACGCAGCATTTTTTAGAGCTCCTGCTGTTTTCATGATGTTGGCATGTACACAAGGTTCAAACACAAAGCCAGTGCAGTATAAAGCAGTTCGGAGTGAATCCAGATCACTTCCTCTTTGGAAATCCCTTCAGGTGTCTGATGGCCCGGGATCAGACGGGTCGTGTTTTTCTCTCCTCGTTTACATGCTGTGACTCTCGACATGCAGAGCGCAGGTGAAGTGTCTATTGATTAGTGGAGTTCCTGCATTAATGCGTGTTAGTGTCTCAGTCGATTGACTGGTTGTAAGAGTACAGGTCCTGTCCTCCCAAAGCTCAGGGTCATGTGTGCATGTGATCCATTAGCTAAACGAACAAGACAAGATCAGACATTCTCTAGTTCAATCTCAAAGCGCCACGACACAAGGAGAAAACTTTCTTTTAGAGGTGTGGGGGAAATAGAAAAAAATAACAACAAGTGACCGCAACATAAATTTATATCTATATCAGCCACCAGATCTCTACTGGAATGAGTCACTGAAAAACCTACTGCTATTTAACTTCTTACAAGTATATAATCTAAATGTGTGCTGTGTTGACATCACCTCCACATAGGCCCTGAATTCAATGTTGAAGCAAGAGATGAAACATACTAAAGAGCTTGAGGCCTGTGCTTTAGTTGAAGTAGCATGAGCCATGATTTATATTTGCTATATTGTTGGTATAGCAAACACTGTTGTGGTATTTATAAAGTTAATAGACACTCCACTCGACGTTTATGGATGCCATAGGAATCCATAAAAAAGTTCAAATCAAAAGTAATACGTTTAGTAGACATCTTGAGGATTTGTCGATTCTGGTAAGCTGTTTCTTCAGCTTGAGTTTATAATTCACAATTCTGACTTAGCTCGCAACTGCATGATAAAAACAAGCCAGAATTGCTTGTTATCTTGCAATTTTGACCTAAACACGCAATTGCGAGTTTATATTTCAAAATTCTGAGGGGAAAAAAGTCAGAGTTATGAGATAAAAGGTCACAATTACTTTGTTGTTATTCAGTGGCGCAAACGGGTTTCAAAAAGCTTGCCTTTTAGTGGCTTTTGGGTAAAATAAATGGAAGCGGCGCGCATTCACATCACAAATGGCGTGCTGTGACGTTAAAAATAAGGTGACTTAAAAGCTGTGAGGCATGACTGAAAGACACTAAGAAAACAAAATGCCAAAAAGCCCTTTTGTCTTCTGAGACTCGCGAACGCACAGTCAGAAGCTGCCCGTGAACGCGCGTCAGCAACATCGAAGCGCGCGCGTCCGCGCAGATGCTCGTCACCGGCAGGAGTTGGTGCACGCTGCGCTTGGCGGATCGGTGATCCGGTCTGGGATTCGCTGACACGGTTGATGAAGGAGCACAGAACATTTTTAGCCCCGCTACCCCCATCAGTACCCCGCCCAGGGCAGATGATCTCAGCGCCATCAGGAGCTCAGCATCATTAGAAGGTGTTAATTGGAGTTAGTCGGAGTCTTCGCTTTCTGTCAAGAAGTCTGACAACAGAATTCATTAGACTTAAAAATACCGGGGCATTGAAATTAATTCAAGAGGGATTCGCTGATGAGGAAAGATTGGGAGCTGACAGACAGAACAGAGCTCCGAGAGGGTCCAATTCTCATTAAAGATGCCAAATATGGGCCCAGCCTCGTGCATCTTGCTTAAGAAATTTATCATCACGACCAGCATCTCATATTTGATAAGTAACATTCACACTTTCATTGAGCTTCTTCCGAAAAATACAGTAGGAAGGAAGTCACGTACCTCCTCAATTAAGAAAATTGCAATGAAGGTTTAAAAACGAGCGGTCTTTAATGATATAAAGAGTTCAATCTTGATCAGCTGCGCTTTTAAAAATGGTGTCTATAAAACAACACCCAGATTAGTAAAGAGTTTATTTTAATAAGCTATTGATGTTTACTTAAGACTTCTTTAGGTTAATAAAACGCGTACATCGTGTAAAGAAAGCGTTCCTCACTGATGTTTAAAAGAACATAAATGTGACCCTGCAGCTCAAAAACGGGCATAAGGGTCACATTTTATAAATTTAGATTTACACATCATCTGAAAGCTGAATAAATAAGCGTTCCGTTGATGTACGGTTTGTTGGGACAATATTTGGCCGAGATACAAGTTATCTGGCATCTGAGGGTGCAAAAAAATAAATAAATAAAAATCTAAATAGTGAGAAAAATTGCCTTTAAGGTTGTGCAAATGAAATTCTGCGCAATGCATATTAGCCTATTAATATATATATTTATATCTATATTAATATTTATATATCTACACTACGTTGTATGTAGGCTAATTTACAAAATATCTTCATGAAACATGACCTTAATATCTTGAATTTTTTGGCATATTAGAAAAATTGATCATTTTGACCAATTTATTTTTGGCTATTTCTACAAATATACCCGTGCTACTTATGACTGGTTTCGTGCTCCAGGATCACAAATGCTTTCTGTTTTTCTGCATTGGAGTACAGTCGTGCGGTCAGCTCTAAACGTGTTCAGCAGGGGTTGAAAAGGAAAATGTATTTGTGTCACTTTCATCTAAAGCGCAAAAAATAGTGCCATAAAACGCAAAGAGAGCGAATGAGGAACTGCAGTGACTTCCTCTGTCACATTCACCCAGAAATGCGTTTCGTATGATCCGAAATAACTCCGGGAAAAGCTGCTGAATATACAGACGACAAACTCCTGCTCGCCAGAACGCGTTCAAAAAAAAGAAATGCGACACACAGGCGTTCAAATAAAGACATAACGGTGCGTTTGTGGATGATCTGGAGATCGAGAAACAAAATAAATAGAATTTCGAAAAATAATTAGACTAGACGGCTGTTCGGCGCAACATCTAAAAATAATAATTCGTTTATGATTTGGAATATCATCAAAATAAAAAGAATCTAAACTGAATTCTAAAAACAATACTGACCTTTGGTTTATTGCACAAATTGCGGATAATTCTCAAACGCCTTTCAAGACGTTGAAATTTAAAAATGCTAAATATTGGATGTATTTGGTTATATTAACCAAAAACGTTTTTTACTGTGTACTTTATAAACGTTTTGCTCTTTTACCTTTCAAAACCTTCTTGTTCATTAAAATATGACTAAACTAAACGTTTAAAATATATCAAATTAACGAATTTCATTGTAATAGTTTTCTAATTAACAGGTTCATGAATAAATGTAGTTTTAAATTTTAATAAAATAAAAAAAAAAAAAATAAATACACCAGGTATCAATCATAGAAAATACTATAATTAATAACTAGAATTAAAAAGGGAGATACAATAGTTCAATGCAGCAGTGCAAATAAAGACAAAGAAAGTATGAAAAGCACATTTTATTTCACCTTTCATAACAGTGCCATGAGAACATTTGTACAAGATACATCACAATCTAAAGTGCACAAATACTGTACAACAGAGGGATCTTAAATAAAAGGAAAAATCACATCGGGCTTCATAGAAAAATAGGATTAAAAAGAATTAAGGGCATGCTTTAAAAAGAATCCAAAGTAAAAACCCCATTAAAATGAAGCATTTTTCACAAAAGAGCAAAAAAATGAACAAGCACAACCGGGAGCACGAAAGCTTTGGCACTTGCAGATTAAAAGATTAAAAACACAACATGGGCAGATCACTTCAAACAAAATAAAGAGAGAGAGAGAGAGAGAGAGAGAGTCGACCCGAATAAGCAGTTCTTAAGGGCTTGTGTAGAAAGCGTAATAACCCATGGCTTTATGACTCTCTTTATTGTACTCCTCAGAGCTCAAGTCCTCGCACTTTATAGTAGGGGAAGCGTCTGTACTGGAGCCTCCAGGTGAAACGCGTCGCCTTTTACATGCCATCGAGTATCCGCTGGTGTCCCCCGAGTCTACGGCCTTCAGCACCGGCGGGGCTTCCATCCAGGGGCCGGTGCTGCCAGCCGTGGGGGCCGCCGCGGAGCTCTCGTCCTGCAGTTTGTCTTTAGAGGACAGCAGGTCGTCGGTGTACGCCGGAGGGCTCGGCCGAGGAGACCAGGGCAGGCCGGTGGTCATCTTCCTCTGGTACGAACTTCTGCTGCTCCAGCCGGCTGCCATCGAAGCGAAGGCCGAGTCGGGGTAATAGCCGAGCGCGTGCGGGCTCTGCAGCGGGAGCGGCTTGATGCCATACGGCAGGAGGCTGGATGCAGAGTACTCGCTGTCATAGGACAGGTCCAGTTTACCGGACACCCCGCTCTGCTGGACGGGCCCCACGAACCAGCGCTGAGCCGAGGCCGAGCCACCGGCCGAGTCTTCACTCTGAGGAGAAAGCAGGCCGTTGGTCTGTGGCACGGCGCGCTCGCTGGCGTAGAAGCGGTGGTTTTGCGGCAGGTTGTTTACAAACTGGTCTTGGAAGAAGGGCTGCATTGCATAGCGGGCGCCGGGGACAATCTGGTGCGACCGCGGAGAATCGGTAGGAGAGGGCGTCAGTCTGTCGCTCTCTGGAGCCGTGTACATCCTGAGAGAGAAAGAGAGAGGCTGTTAGCGGCGTGTCTTATCGTTCTAAAGCCGCGCTTTTTGATCAACTTAAATACGATGCCTGGGATATCAATCGATGCACGAACGGGGGGGGGGGGAATTGTGCAGAAAAAT
>JAUCMR010000142.1:1507415-1525858 GCA_032357425.1 Enteromius argenteus | reverse complement strand
CCCCCCCCCCCCCCCCCCCCCCCCCCCCCCCCCCCCCCCCAAAGTGTGCAGAAAAATTTTGCACTCAGAAATTGCTATAAAATTTTACTATTACTTAACAGCAAGTAATGCACTGAATTAAGTGTTAAATTAAATTTAAAGCAGAGAGAATAAAAGAGTAATTTTTTGTAAAACAAAAAAAATTATACATTTTTATATATATATATATATATATATATATATTATATATAGACACATAAATCTATTATATGTGATATAATTATATATATATATATACACACACACACATATATACTTAGAAAATGTACAAGTGTAACTAAATATCTTCACTAAACAGCGGGGGGGGAAATATAGTATTAAAAATATAAAAATGCAATTATATTATATTATATATATATATACACATATACGCACACACACACACACACACACACACACATAAACATTAAATACATTTGTTAAAACAAAATACTTCTAAAGCTTTCTTTAATAATTAAACATTTAATAACATTACTATAAATGTTAATAATATTATGTAATGAAGCTCAGCTGACATGAACGGTTGCATTTTTATTAATGCATAATTTTGGTTAATGCACTAACTATGTTAACTAATGGGACCTTCTAAAGTGTTACCATATGCAGTCCCAATTTATCCATGTTCATTCTTCACACTACAGAATTATCTGAACATGGCATCGTATCGTAAATGCATCGAAAATGAAACTGGAAAATGTACAATTTTGTAGTATTTCAAAAAAAGGTTTTCAGACTCTCAAAGTACAATGTGGAGTTTAGAGTTAACGTGTGCTTATTTTGTGCTTAGGACGTTTGTTCAAATAAAGAGACAAAGAAACGAAGGCCCGTGTTTTTTTTTGGAGAGGTTTCAGAATTGTCTTTCTGTCGCTTTGTGCAGTATGAAATGCACTTACGAATCATAATTGTCTCTGAAGCCTTTTGCGAAGGGGTTGTGGTCGATCTTGAGCTGTGTGATCTGCAATTAAACACAAACACCAGGAGTTCAGAAGCGCCATGAAATGCAGAAGTGGCTGCAGGAGGCTGCGGCTGAGTTTCTGCTTACGTCTGTGTTCTGGTAAGCCGTTACAGCGATGAACTGGTTTTCAGGGAAAGTGAACGTCTGTGTTTTAGCTTCGCTGCTCATGTCTTCCACACCATCCTCCGTCACCTCCACGATGTGCAGCCGCGGCTGGTACTTGTGCAGGGACTGCAGGACGATCATCTGTTTCAACACACACACATACAGAGACACACACATCAGTGTTTGTGCAGAGTTCATGGCCAGCACTTGCAGTTAGACGAAGAGAGGTGTTAAAGCCACACACACAAGACCTCTGAGATGACTGGAAGTTTCTGCACACACTCACACAAACACACACATTCATCTTTATCTTTAAAATGTGCCAGATGCATTAGTTCTTTGCAACGTGTACTAAAATACCAGACAGTAAATAACTAAAGGTTCTGGTATTCCATCTATTTTTGCTGTGATGACACTTTCAGAATATAAAAACATCATTTTCCAACATTAACATATCAGCTCTGCCTTTTTTTGTGCAACGAAACAAATCTAATGAAAAGCATGCATATCATATTTTGCATCCACATGAATATCACTTGTCTACTAGAGTTTGAGTGTTATTTGTTTACCTGAGTATTGTTGTTATTTGCACCCTTGTTGTTGGTTAGCTTCAGTTTTCCGAAAGATATTTCTTGCCTCATCCAGTGTGCTCCAGTGTTTGGTGATTCTGGGTGAACATAAACCTTGTTTCCTACAGAAAAACAAATGATGTTGAAGTTTTGTGAACGGTTAAATTATGACCTCGTCTAAACAGACAGAAAAAGCATCCGCCGAGAAAAGCAGCAGTGAACTTGAGGGGTAAAAAAGCTCCTTCGAGAAAAACAGATGCATCGTGACTAAGAGCGATTTGTTTTGAATAATTCTAATACATATAAGAGAATAACACGTCCACCCCCGCGTGTTCTCGAGCTCCATCGCTTACGTTAAATATGAAACTTGTTCCAATGCAAAATACACTCATTTTTAAACGAAATGACATGTTAAACGGCTTTGGGAAAATTATTAAGGTGAAATAGAACAATCGCGCGCATACAGAAACACTTTTGGTAATCGCTAAGCGATATTTTAGTTGTAAAATGTCTGGTAAATTATTTTAAGAAATTCGTTGTTTTTGCATGCATGTCTGTTAGGCCTAAACCAGCGCGTATTTTATACAATATTTAACAAATTCGTTTATTAACACAACATCAAATGGAAATTGTAATTCTACTCAAACAGAAAAAAAAATACAAATAGCCTAACTTATCTTTTCCGTTTATTTTAATACACAGTTTGCATGTTTGTTTAATTATATTAAGAACAAAAAAAGTGCAATTTCGACTGAAAATATAACTGTTGTAATGTTGCTCGAATTAGGCTATTTTCATATAACCTCGGGCTAATTAGTTCTTTCCTCACCTTGCATGTTGTTGTCCGCTTTCCCGCAGGTGACCCATTTTCCGCCCTGAAATCTCCAGTGGTTCGGATCGGCCAGAACAACCTCCACAAACACGTTATAATGCGCCGTCAGGTTCAGTCCAGTGATATTAAAACTCAGAAAGGGAAACATTCGCCTGCGGGTAGGATTGATAAAACACAAATTACGAATTCGTTTAATCACCCAGCGCAACTAAATTCGTTATCCAAACCAAGCGTATAATTTTATTAACTTATATTTTGCGTATGCGTGTTTGGAAAAACTATTTTAAACCGTGCGTTTATGTTCTGAATTGCTCGAAACTTTACCAGCTTCTCATTCTCACCTGCCCTGTTTGGTGATGATCATCTCGGTCTGATGGCGGTGAAATTTGAGCCACAGCGGTCTGTTGCAGAGGTAAACCTGCGCCCTCGCCGCGGAGCCTGAACCGGGGATGGGCATCGAGCTCAAACCGGAGCCCGGTCCCGGATAGGACGGGTACAGACATCCGGGACCCTGTCCGAACTGATACCCGCTCCCAAACTGACTGCGACTGGCGCACACGGCGGAGGAGAACCCGGCGGGCGGAAGAACCGAGCCGTAATGCAGAGACGACGAATACCTGGACCCGTTGGCGCCGCTGTACACCGACCCGGTTTGGCCTCCGTACGGGAAGAGAGAGCACGGGTTGGTCACGTCGGAGCTCGGTTGGGTGGAGGAGATGAAGTAGCGATCAGTGCCCAGCTCGTCGATGTTGTAACGGCGGGCGCTGGACAGCTCATCATCTCCACCGATCACCGGAGAACTTTTCCGCGCGTCCGGTGCGGCGGCGGCGGATCCCGCTGCTTTATTCCCGGTGAAGCTCTCGCTGTCAGCCTCATCCATCAACGCGCTCCCACCGCTCAAAAACTTCTTGGCACCGGAGCCCTGCTCCGCTTCAGTCCGGTCCATGTCCTGAAAGTCTATCTGCGTTGACCCTGGGCTGTTGTTGGTGCTCTCTGAGGACGACGACAGGTTATAGAAGGTCTTGGGTAAGTTTACAGATGCGCCAGGGAGGATGCTTTCTAACTGCATTCTTCAAAATACTGATGAGGATCAATGGAGATCAATAAGTAGATCACACCAGGACGCGGATCCGTGCGCCCCGCAGCCTTGACCTCTGAAGCGACACCTCCGGATTTTCTACTGTAATCTGTGAGTGACAGAATTGTTTGAGAGAGTTTATATATGATCCTTCTCGAGGGGGGCGGGGCTTTGGCAATTCGTGGCTCTACAGTTTTCTCATTGGCCTGGAGGCCTTCCTTTTCATTATACCATTTATAATATTATATATGCGTTTAACTTTTAGGGCTATTTTTATGGGCTCAAAATGTATCCTTGGTGGAAGAGTGCTATTATTCAAAATAATGTTTTGCTGTAGCCTTTTTAATTTGGAATATCTACCAAATTTGTAGTTTTTGACTTAAACTTTCCTCACAGAATATTTCAAAATTCGTTTACAGCCAATTAATGAGTGTTAATTTGAGAATGACATTGAACCCACAGAGGAACTTGACACCGTTTTAGAAGCACCGAAAACAAAACAATTAACGAGTGCTCCAGGCTGACCTGAGAACGGTTTTATCTAAATACACTGGAGCTCGACTGCACTTGGCAACCCAAATAATTAACAAACGATTAACGAGGAGACCAAACTCACCACAGACGGTCAGGAAAGACCGCCATTCCTCGAGTTTCTCTTGCAGCTGGGGTTAAAGTCGAACCCTCTCCGGCTCAGTGTGATTGCGCGCAGACGCGTTTCTCTACTTATCCGCGCAAAAAAACTCGATATTAGCAGCGTAAGTTCTCTCTGCTGGTGACAATGAAACGCACAAGGAGCCTAAACATTCAAAAATTCAGTGAGACTTTAACGTGCAATTACCTTTACGCATTTCCCTTAGTGCATTTACATATTTAAGTGCCTGATCTACGTGTTCTAATGTGCATGTCTATTGTGAACTCTTGTTTCAGCGTCTACATGATACGGACGAGAAAACTGCAGGAGATTGTTTTCGGCGTGCACGAGGTGAGTGTGGTGTGAGGCGCGCGCACGCGTCACCTGAGGGGTTCAAAAAAAAAAAAAAAACACCATGCGCCTATAGTAATGATAATATGATTAGGCTTAACACGTACTCCGTTTTTAAAACTTTTTTAAAAGTATTTAAAAATATGATCATTCGTTTATTCACGTGTATCATTTTAGAATTAAATCACATTAATTCTTAAAAAAAAAAATAATAATAATAATTAAAAACAGGCGTATCTTTTTCTTTAAAATTCCTAAGTAGCTAATAATGCAAAATACCTGAATAAAGTCTTTATCTCTAGTTTAGCCTAAATAGGTTTATGATTATATGTTTAAAGCGCAATATTTGCTGCGGAATATTACGTGTTTTAAAAGCTCGAATTAAGCAGGTTGTATTAATCAAAACGATTCAAACAATGTCCGAACACATTTTCAAAACGGAAAAAAAGAAGAAAAAAAAAAAATCAACACGCAGGTCAACAGATGGAAAAACAATTGAGCCCCAGTTCACCATAAGGTAATATCTGATTGTCTTTATCATCAGGCGGTGGTAATAAAAAAGAGAGGGGCGGGGGCAAATCCCACCCGGCTCAACCCCTTTCCAAGCTCAGGGAAACCGGCCAATTATTTTTCCGTGTGAAGGAGCCGGTGATAGTGAAGGAAGAGACAGCCGGGAGGATAGAAACCGCCTTATTAAAAACCCTTCTGTACCACAAATATGATAAAAGAGAGAGAGAGAGAGAGACCCAGGTTTAAAAAAAAAGTACACTTCCATAATGTACGTGAAGTGCTCTCTTTTGACACACTAATTTTGTACTTAATATACTAAAAATGACAATTTAGTACTTCTTAAGGTAAACTAAGTGTACTCAACAGTGCTATTTTGGGACACCATGAATATGAATTTATCTGACATACACTATACACTCAAGTGTATGAAAAATGGTTCCATGAAGAACCTTTTACAACCACGGAACCCTTTCCATTCCACAAAAGATTCTTATAAAGGGTTCTTTAGATTCTAAAATCTAAGCTGTAAAGGTTCTAAAAGGGGTTTTCACAACACTGCCATGAAATAACCATTTTTGGAACCTTTAAGTATGACATTTATTTACTTAGTGTGAAGAACATTTTAATTAAATTTTTTTGTTTCTTGTAATTCAATTTTTTAATGCACAAACTGAATATGAACTTAATGCACATATCTAAAAAAAAAAAATAGTCACCACTTATAGTACACTTGAGTGTGTACTACAAGCGATAATGGTCGGTTACCCGGAAAGGGTCACCCGCTCAGTGCGAGAGCTCTTTAATGAAAAACCCCACCGGGTGTCCTCATCAAACCCATCCGCTGACTCTCTTTAGCTCGTCATTGTAATTAAAATTCCTTGATGACAGCCACGGGCCAGATGACAAATTAAAGAGAGTCAGTTATAGCTGTAAGTCACATGTTGTGATTATATTACTGGCAAAAATAACACTATCATCCATTAACCTATTCACACGTTTTATTTGGCCCGTTTGACCTCTTTCTATTTGCTTTCAGAGTGATAACGTGATTTGACCTGCTGCTGCTCTCTTTTACACATCATATTCCTTAAATCAACAACATCTTTAAATCCTGTTCAATGAAAAACCACAGTTGTATTCGGACTTGTCGTTTCAGCTCAGTCGGTGTGTCTAAATTATGAGATCAAATCCTGAAATGATCTCAACTGATAGTATGAGAAGGTGTGATGTAAAGGCGATCCACACAAAGCACCTGAGAAGCACACACACACACTCAGGCAGGAATGATTATGCGTTCTCACCTGACAGATCCCGGGTCCCAAGTGCCTTGTAGTTTTTAAGGTGTGAGATTCACAAGGATTAGCTCCCAGCTAAGAGGAATATTGAGACGAGAACGACTTCTCTGTGCAGAATACAGAATTCTGCGTTCTTCAGAAGAAATGAGCTTTTAGATGTCAGTCTTAAAAGTAAAGGTTCTTTATTGGCATCTACATGACCCCACGAAGAACCTTCGGAAGCCTGCTGTTCCACAAAAGGCTTTACAGATGATTAAAATGGGCTTTTAAAGAACTGTTCATTAAACCAAACACTGGGTTCTTCTACACTCTTAAAAATAAAGCTTCTTTATTGGTATCAGTGGTTCCCTGAAGAACTTTTAACATTTACATTTGACAAAAGGTTCTTTATAGTGGGAAAAAAAGGTTGTTTGGATTATTAAAATGTTTTTTTTAATAACTGAAAGATTCTTTGAGGAACCCAAAATGGTTCTTCATTGGCATCGCTATGAAAACATCCTTTTGGAACCTTTATTTTTAAAAAGTGTAAATAAAATAAATCAGGAAGAGTTAAATGAAGCTTTGGGAGTTTCAGAAATAAAGATTCTTTAATATATGTTTCTTCAGCTGTTTCCATTTCACAAAAGATGCTTTAAAAATCACTCTAAAATATTAAGGTTCCACAATGGCGTAAAAAAAAAATTGTTTTTGGAAACTTTCAGTGAAATAACCTGAGTGTGAAGAACATTTTAATCATCTAAAGAACCTTTTGTGGAATGGAAAGTTTCCACTCATGTCAAAGGTTCTTCAGAAGCCAATAACCATTTTAAGAAAACGTTCCTCTATTGCAATACTCTGAAGCTTTATTTTGAACGGCCCATGAGTTGCTTTAGTTTATTGCTTTGTGTGTTTAGGCCAAAATATGTGCACGCATGATCTGTGTGCAGATGTGTGTTATGAGCAGGGAATATGTGTGTATATGTGTTTGCATGTGTGCAATCTAGAGATGTGTGAAGAATTTGGGGAAAAGGGGCTAAAAATCTGTGAAAAGACAGAGAGGGGGGCTGGAACTCAGCTGGAAACTGATTGGCTGCCAGCCTGAGGAGGAAATAAGAATCTGCTGTCCTCTCCGGTCTGGGACCTCGGTGACCAGGCGCAAGATGTCTGCCATGGCCCCCGAGGGCCCCGCGGCGTTCCCTCAACACTCCTCTGCCTCTGAAAGCGTCTTTCTCATTTTATTATTGACTCAAAATGCCACCCAGTCTTTATTTCCCTCGCTCGCTTTCTCTCTCGCTCCCTCCGTCCCGAGCGCACAGGAGAGAGTCGGGCGAAAGGCTGTGGGTGAATCAGGGTCACTCAAAATCAATACTGTGCTTTTAGATGGGACAGATACATAAAGGACGGTAATAGTCTTAAATGTTCTGTAACTCTCAGAGGCTTTGAGAGGGTGACGGTGGAGTTGGGATCCTCAAAATCACGACTCTTTTTTTAAAAATGATTTTCCAACGCAAACTGTGAGTATTTTCATAGTGGTTCACAGAACTGAACATCTGGGTCAGTCACAGTGATTTCAGGATAAATGTGTACTTATGATGCACATTTCTATAAGCTCCTCAGATGAAAAGAAGTATATGAAAAATAAACAATATATTGTAAACCTTTTTATGGGTGCTGTATAGATCAAGCTTATTGTTAGTGGCATGAACACGTTTTTGTGTGAGCATCGTATTAAACTTCACTATTCGTGCCTATTTTTTGTGCACATTTAAAATATATGTCCATGCAAAAAAGGCCATTTACAGCATTTTACTTTAAAATGTAAAGTAGTTTATTAGCATGATAACGTGTGTTGTGATGTGTACATACAGTATGCCTATTCCCAATTATACTACACAAAACAAACAAGCCTAATGAAGAAGCATTTAGTATAATAATAAAAATAAACAAGTGCTAAGTAATGAATTAACAAGATTAATATAAGTATTATATAGCCTATTTAAAAAATATGCATCGGCCTATATGTCTGCACTCTAGCGCGCGCTCCCCTTTGACCTGTCACGTCACTCCGCCGCACGCACACCTGACGTGACAGCGTCATATCACCGTCTCTTCGCGCGCTAAATGTTCCAGGCGTGTATCATACCGCGGCTCCGTTACTCCGTCAGTGACAGACTGGAAACACATTTACCCTCAAACTGCTGTCAACACCTCGTTAGAAACGACAGCGTCCCGGCGTGATCGTAACGTGTTTTCGTCGTTTTAAAGTAGACTGCTCACTGGCTATTGTCAGTATTGTAAGTATTTTACAACAACACAAGTGTTGCCAATATGATGAAACCCAAAAAAGAACAAATAACAAATAAATAAGTATTAAAATTAAGTAATATTTTTTTTTTTGTTGCTAATTTCTGTATGATTAGAATTATGATCTTTGACTAGTAGTCAATAAAAAACCATAAAATAAAATCTGCTTGTATTTGCATTTATTTTAAATTTCAAATTCTATTAAAAATATTCAGAATAAAAGCCTATCGTTTGCTATAATAAGGGGCCAAAGTGTTTTTTATATTGGATATATTATAGACCTATACAAAATTTGTAATCAGGTTGAAAAGTTTAATTTTAGTTAAAAGAATCCTCCTGAATGACTTAAACTAAAGTTAAACTAAACTACACGAAAATATAAAGCAAAACAAACTAAAACCTTTTTCTAATAAGTAAAAAAAAAAAAAAACAACACTTCAAATTTTATTCTTTAATAATTTGATTTCTACTGTATTTAGTTTAAGCGTCTTTAGTTTTAGTTAACTATAATATAAAGAAAGTTAGCTTTTCAAAACTTCAAATTCTATTCTTCGGATTCCTGTCCTTCACAATTATTTGCTAACATAGCTTATTCGTCCAGTTCAATGCATATGCATTCAATTTTTTCTGTTAAATTAACAAGATCACTGGTAAATAAAACGCATTAGTATTAATATTTTTATTTGAATATATATTGATCCTTCAGGATTGATACACCCATCCCTAGTCTTGTTTTACTCAGATGTCATTGCCTACTACTGACAGAACCCTTGTAATGGGCTGAATATAAGCCCTTGATCACTTAGTCAGCTGTACTGTTCAGATTACTGTTATTGTTCAGATTTTTACCCTTACAAATTAGTTTGGTGGAGCATTCTATAGGTATGCTTCAGCTGTTATAAATGGGAAAAAAAGTATATATTATAGAGTTGTTTGGGGTGGGGATAAATTAAACACAATCTGCGAATGACGTCACAATCGTGTTGCATTGTGGTCTATGGAGTGACCTAAAGTGTGCATATAAAGCAGACTCGCTCTCTCTCTCTGTCAAAATCGAGGGGTCAAGAGTCCATATGCATAGATTTATTTAAACTGTGCCCAAAGTTTCACGTTTCTTCGCAAACCCGCTTCTGTTCTGACCCCTTCACCCTTCATGTTGTATGCGTTTTTGTTAAATAGATGCCCATTTCACAATAACTAAAGATAATGAATTTAGCGTCCACACAAGCAAACAATATTGTCTGTTTATCCTAAGCGCAAATGTGTCTGCCACTTTAAATTCTCGAGCTCGTTATAGCATGATTGGATGCTAAGGTTTGTATCTTTCATCAGCTAAAAAAAAAAAACTGCAAAATTGATTCCAAAGATATTGTTTTTCTATGCCTTTATTTTGTTATTGTTGTGGTGTTTTCAGGTGCTATTCTTTAATATTGAGAACAGTCTTTATCGTTATCTTCATAGTAATTGTCCTTGGTGTGAATGGGCCTTTAGGATCAAATTTCATTTTTTGGAGTATCGATAATAAGAACTATACCTTTATCGTTATCTTCATAGTCAACCTTTAGTGTTACTATTTGTTATTTGAGTATCGATACTTTGGTGTCTGTATATTGATCCTTCTGGATCCCTAGTGTTTCTAAAGCAGCCATCACTAGTCATTGCTCCACCGAACCTCAAGACCCTAAACCCTTACACATAGATTCCTTGCAGCCGAGCCCAAAGTTTATGTTTCCTCATAAATCTGCTCTTGTTTTATCCCATTCACCTTATATACTACATGCATTGCATTTTTTTTTTGTTAAATAAACAAAATCAGTGGTAAATAACAGACCTGCTCACACCAGTAATGATAACTGTAAAGATAAAGTTATTAGCGTCCACACCAGGGAACAACACATGTCTGCCGCTTTAAACACTCAAGCTCTTTATAGAAGGATGGATTCTGATTGGATGTCAATGTTTGTAGTGTTCATCAGCTGAAAAAACGTTCTGAATGTGATTCCAACGATATTGTTTCTCTGTCTTTATCGCTGTGGTGTGAACTCTGCTGTTCTTTAATATTAGAACGATTTTTACAGCTATATCTTTATTGTTATCTTCAAAGTGAATGGGCCTTGAGTGTTAATATGTTGTATTTGAGTATCGATACTTTAAACACTCGCATCAGTATCGAGATATCGATCCTTCAGGATCCCTAGCCATCACCAGTCAACACTCCACCGAACCTCAAGACCCTCAGAAACCCAAATAAAGTTGAATTACAGCACATATGCATAGATTCATTCCAACTGAGCCCAAAGTTTACGTTTCCTCGTAAACCCGCTCTCGTTCTGACCTGTTCACCATGTAGCGTGACCACCCATAAAAGCCATGTGACCCCTGGCGGCCAGAGGTCAGGAAGTACTGCCATATTGTTGTCAGAGTCCATCAGCGGCGGACCCACATGAAAGCGGCGCATTCCTGCTTTATGATGCGATCGGCGTGAGATTCATGAACGCCGTGGACAGGATTAACGCCGTACGTCTCATTAGAGGATGCTGGCGCTGAGAGCCGCGGCGGGAGGCGAGCTGAGAAACGCGGCCATTAGGGCGTCTCGTCTGCGCTCCCGTCTGCTTTCACCTGCGCTTGTCTGCGCTCTCATCTGCGTTATGGGGATTTATTTCGCACATGAAGCACACCCAGGCCCGTGGCATCTGCTGACAGTCGCTCTTTAAAGAGATGGATGTCAGCGCTTTCCTGGAGTATCGGATGCCTGTTTGCTGTCAGAGCTTTTCGGGTGAATATTCAGTAACGTTAAGTGACCCTTAAATGTTCCCCGACTTCTCGTAACACAAACCGCAAACAAATCAATGCTAAAAGGGAGAGCTCAGCCAAAAATGAGAGCACTGCCGTCATTTACTCGCTACAAACCTGCATGAGCTTCTTCTGTGGGACAGAAAAGAAGATGCAGTGGGGTTTAACACAATCTAACAATAAGTAAAAAGATTCATCACCTTATAAATCAGCAATAAATAAGCCAAAAAGGCAAGTTCTGTCATCATTTAATCGCTCCGAGCCTGTATCTGGAGCTTCAGTGCAAATCAAAAGAACATGCAGTGAAAGTTGTTACATGTTTTGTCTAGCTGATTTGGTCCAGCATCTGTTTTACCTGGTTTGGTCCTTTTGATACTTAACTGTAAGTAAAAAGGTACATCATAAAGAGTTGTAGAGTCTCCAGGACTGTGAAACAAAAACGTCAGGGTTTTTGTCAATACAGTGGAAGTCAGTGAGGTCCAGTGCTGAGTTTTAGTTAAGCTGATCTGGTCTGATTTCTCTCTGTTTCACCCAGTCTGGTAAAAAGGCCAATGATCATAACGTAATTGTGCATTAAATAAACCAAAAGTGCATATACTCATTCTAAACCTGTATGAGCTTTTTCTGTGCAACTCAAAAGAAGATACAGTGAAATCCGGTGAAGTCCAAAGTCGTTAAAATAACTTCTTTTGTGTTTCTCCACACAACGCTCCACACATTGCTAGTGCGTGCTGGTTTGCAACAACATGATGGAGAATAAACTTTGTTACATGACATGACATGACTGCAAGGTTTGGGCTGCTTTTTCTCTAAAATTGTCCTGTTAAAAGGCCAATCATAACCAAAAACATTAATAAATCAGACAAAAACGTGAGTTTTGCCACCATGCACTCACTACATGACTGACTTTCTTCTGTGAAGCACAAAAAAAAAAAAAAAATCTAAGGGTTTTTTTTGTACAGGGAGGGAAAGTCAATGGGGTCCAAAGTTGTTTCTGTGTCTTTAAAATGTCTTATGTTTTTCCACAGAAGAAAGAAAGTCATACTGGTCTGTAATGACATGACGGTGAGTAAATGATGACTTTTGTGTTACATGACATTTGGCACATGTCCTCTAATACATCAGACTGCTGTGATTTTCTCTCTATTTCACCCAATATTGTACGTTTCATACTGGCCAATCATAACATCACAAATAAATAATGTGAGTTTTTTCACCATGCACTCACTATATGACATTTTTCTTATGTAGAAACACAAAAGCAGATGTGTCTGTTTTTTGTTCATATGGTGAAAGTCAGTGGGGTCCAATGTTGCTTATGTGCCATTAAAATATCTTTTTTTTCTTTTGTATTTTTCCACAGAACAAAATGATAAAGGTTTAAAACGGCATGTCGGTGAGTAACTGATTTTTACCTGTTCTCTGATCTGTGCATGGCCTGGTCCAGTTTCTTTCTATTTCACCCAATCTTTTCTCTAAAAAACAACATTTGAATGAGTTTAAGTAATTTTTTGGATCCAGTGGTGTTGTGATTGGTCCAGATTCTCTGTTTTTCTGCCAGTTGACTATAATTTAAAAGGCCTAACGTGACATTGTAAGAAATAAACTGACCAAAATGTGCATTTTTTCACAATTTATGCACTTCAAACCGATTCAAACAGAGGTGGAAAGAAGATCAATTGCAGACTGTCTGGAATTAATGTATATAGATGCTGCTAAAAACACACCATACAAATGGCTGTGTACATCTTTTGAAGGCATACATTGGTTTTGCATGTAAATAACGACAGAATTGTCATTTCTGGCTGAACTAACCCAAGGCTTCCCAAAATAAATTGAGAAATTTTGGTGTTTGCATTTGATTTGGTGTGTGGAATTGCATTATATTTCTGAATTCCGGCTGTGCGAGTCTCTCTAAGACGATAGAAACAATAACGGCGTGGATTAGATGTGCGTGGCAGCAGCCGTATGCACAAATGCAGATTGCGGATTGAATATTCTGCGGGTTTTGGCTCGATCTGATCTCCTGTAGTCATCCAAGGGAACTGGGGCCGTCGCGCGCCACATAATAACATTAACAAACACATGGATGAGTCCTCAGAGTAACTTCACACAGGAGACGGACCGTACGTGAATATCTTCAAGCAGCTCGCTCTCTGTCCGGCCTGGTTTGGAGTTTGGAGTCGTGCTTCGTTGTGGCCGCCTCACTGCTGCTGACCTCTGGCTGACCCCGGGCTGGGTCTGATCACGGCCCGCCGCTGACCCATTTCTCGCCTCTGATCTCTCTCCTCGCGGTACGGCGGAGCCATCGACCGGCCGGGGCCACAGGAAGACAGGTGCTAAAAGTTTGACAGCGCAGGCCAGAGATACATGTTTTGAAGAGAGAGTGATGCATGTGAGTGACTGTGAGTGTGTGTGTGTGTGTGTGTCGGCATCTGCACCAGTGCTGCATGTTTTCTGACATTTTCTGTTATATTGTTCTCTGTTATGTAAGTTTTTTAAAGTCTAGTGTTTATTTTTTTAATTTGGCTTTATTTTAATTAGCAAAATGATCTTAGTAATGAAGTTAGTAATAACCTTGACTAGCACTGAAACTGATACTGCAGATACTTTTTATTTAGGACTTTTGAGCAGAGTTTTAGACATTGTTGAGACGTCCTCTGTAACTATAGAGGAGAAACATCTGACATGCTGGAGACTTTTCCACTCCATGATTAAAAGACTTAGTTTCAAGAGTGTCATATATACATTTTATATTTCATATTTTTATTTTATTAAGAACTGAACCCTTCAATATAAATGTTAAATAATATGTAAATAAAAAAATATTTATTATACATATATTTTTTAACTTTTTAATTAGAAGAAATATTGCGTTATAGGATACAGTATTGATTGAATGCAGTAGTTGCTGTGATGTATGTGAACGCTTGTGTGTATTAAATACTGCAGAAACAGTAAGAGTAGATGCTCTTCAGAAAACAGTCTTCGTGATTGAGTCTGTGTGAGAGTGTTTGGAGAGTAGCACGCTAACTGGCTGAGATTATTCACCGGTATCCTCTCTCTCTGTGTGTGTATGTGTGTGTGAGAGAGAGTGTGTGTGTGAGAGAGCGAGTGCACCAGGTATTTATCACGTTATGGGGACCAAATGTTCCCACAAGGATAGGAATACCAGTAAATTTTGACATTGTGGGGAGATTTTGTAGGTCCCCATGAGGAAACAAGCTTATAAAACATACAGAATAAATTTTTTTGAAAATCTAAAAGTGTCTAGGGTTGGTGTAGGGCGACAGAATATATGGTCTGTACAGTATAAAAGCCATTATGCCTATGGAGAGTCCCCATAAGACATGGAAACACAACGTGTGTGTGATTGATAGAGTGCATGTGTGTGAGCGAGTGCATGTGTGTGTGTGTGTTTGAGTGTGTTTATGTGAGCAAGTGTGTATGATCGAGTGCTTGTGTGTGAGTGTGTGTGTGTGTGTGCTTGGAAGGGTCATGCGGTGGCTCCCGTGTGCGGTCCGGCGGTGGCCCGTGAGTGCTGTTACTCAGGAACAAGCAGGGCTTTTATCACATCTCCAGCTCTGACTCAGAAACTGCATTTCGCTGCTCTCTCTCTTTCTTCGGGATGACGAGCGGACTCAGTTCTCCACAGCAGTTCAGCGCAGGAGCAGCCGTGCATGGGTCCGTCTCTGTGAGTCAGAGGTTTTTACACCTTTCGCTACCAAACACACACACACACACACATCTCTGTCTCTCAGCCTACTCAGGCATATGCTGCTTATGTCGACATGTTTATTGCTTTAAAGCTGACCCCACAGAGAGAGGGAGACACGTGCGGGGAATCCCAGGCCTCTGTCTGTCTCTGTCTGTCTGTCCCTGCGTCTCTGGAGACATCAAACCAGTGCTGTCGTCTCTAAACACTCCTGTCACTTCAACTGATTCAGGCTTGGATCTTAATGCTGGATGAATGCAAGTAGTGAGGTGGTTTTATGTTTAATAATAGTGTGCTGTGTGTGATGTCTGTAGTGGCCTAAACTGGTATTCTTATTATTTATTTTTTCAATGTGGTACACTGAAAAATGACAATAGTCAAGACACATACATAAATATGCATGAACACGTAGAGGAAAATGAATGAACAACACCGACAACATACTAAACGTACTGAAACCAAAGACAGATATGAATAAACATGAATGTGTAGTGCAGTTTTCCACAGCCTTTAAATAGCCTATATGACAAAGAGAGTGGAAAAAAAGTAACAATGATATTAAAGAACAGTTGTCATGTGTACTAATAATGATAATAATAATATACAGTTGTGTATACAGTGGATATAGTTATAGTAGTAGTCTTTGGATATAGTTTAGGCATTTCTTGTAACATTGATGATTAGAGAGTGACAAATTATAGAAAGTGAGGCTAATAGAAAGATCTGGTACACTCTTAGAAATAAATGCCATAAAATAACATTTTTGTCTAAATGGTTCCATAAAGAACCTTTAACATCTGAGGAACCTTTGTTTTACAAAAGGATCTTTGTGGTAAAAGAAAATTCTTCAGATTATAGAAAGGTAAGAAAAATAATTCTTTTAAGAATGGTTCTTCTATGGCATCGCTGTGAAGAACCTTTTAAAGAACCTATATTTTTAAGAGTGTATTATGTGAAGACAAGCCATTTGGATCATATATGTGACCCTGGACCACAAAACGTTTTGAGATTTATGAAGCTGAATAGATAAGCTTTCCAGTGATGTGTGGTTTGTTAGGACAGGACAATATTTGGCTGACATGCAACTATTTGAAAATCTGGAATCTAAGGGTTCAAAAAAATCAAGATATTGAGAAAATCACCTTTTAAAGTTGTCTGAATGAAGTTCTTAGTAATGTGTATTAGTAATCAAAAATGAAGTTTTGATATATTTACGGAAATAAATGTACAAATTATCTTCATGGAACATGATCTTGACTTAATATCCTAACGATTTTTGGCATAAATGAGAAATTTATCATTTTGACCCATGCAATGTATCCAGGCTCACATTTTATAACAACGCCAGTGAGAAAAGATCTAAAGCGTGTCACATCACCTGTATTCACAGCAGTAGATCTGTATAGTCATCTGATTGTTATTAGTCAAACACAGACAGTTGACTATCAGCTTAATCTCTGCTTGCATCTTGTCTTGACTAAGAGTGCTTTCACACTTGGACCGTTGTTTCAGAACCTGGCAGGTTTCTTCGTATTAGGTTTTTTTAAAAAATGTTTTCCTGACGAATCCTGGACTCCTGTTCGCAGTGATAAATTAGTATAACGACAGCTACAACCCCCAACAATATGCCCACAAAGTTGTTGTCATTTCATTGTAAATGATTCAGCTATGAGCTGAATCCTGGAAAATAAAACGTAGAACTTTGACCAATGTGAGAACAGTTTACTCACATGTGACTTGTATTAACACGTCTACATGTTTAGAAACTTTGCCTTGTGAAAGCAAACCACACCACACAAGAATAAAAAGCAACATTGATATAATTTTATTCCTTGTTTCGGAACAAAACAATCTACTGGTGTAAAAGCACCCTGAGATCGCATGCAAATCATCCATTTGTGTGTTTTACATAGTGTGGAAAATTGGAAATCCATCTTAATTTGAGTAGACCAGGAAGAGATTATCTCTCAGAAAAAATGCATATGTAATATATTTATATAACTTTTATTATAATTAAATTTCTATATATTTATTTCTGTATTGTTTTATGTAATTATACACATTTAAAACAAAAAAACAAAAACATTCATAATTTTAATTCATTTAAAATAAACAATTATAGATTATATTCATAATAATGTGTACCGAACAAATACAGCATCAACATGTATAATTTATCTATTTTTTTTATTTTAAAAATACTTAAAATATTAGAATATATTTGTTATAGTTATATTACTTTTTGGAAATAGGTAAGAAAATTACTAAATGTTCCAATGTTAAATTTTTCATAATATTTTATTAATCTCATTAATTAGCTCATAAACTGTACGTCTTCGACATACTTCTGGAGATATATAAGTTTAGTGTATGAGTCTTTTCCTGTTTTTTTCCTGGAACAATAAAATTATCTCTGAAAAAGAGTGGGAACACTGTCTATTATATCAGTCGTCCCATCAGTTGTTTGCCGTACAATAACATACTTTTCAGTATAGGCCAGATTTTCCATATCGATGCGTCCCAGCGTAGCATATTTTCATTTCTAGACGTCTTTGTCATCAGAGGCGTTTTCCTTGGCGAGTCTTTGGTCTTTGATGAGGAGAATCTCAATATTGAAGGTGCAGGACAGCAGAGGTCTGTGTATTTATCTGAGACGCTGTAAAACAGTCTGGAGGGGCCGCCTGTTGACTGGACTCAGATCAGTATCAGACGCTGATCAGACGCATACACACACCCGACAGGCCTGACGACAGCAGGCGCTCCTCATAAACAGACCCCCCTTCAGCACACACACACGCACACACACACACAGATACACACTCACGGTTCTGTGGGTTTGGACTTCAGTATGGCCAGTGATCACCTGTGTCTGTTGTTTTTAAACTGTGCGTGACGACTGTAGACAATCTCTCTATCCATCTCTCTATCTCTCTATCTATCTCTCTCTCTCTCGATCTATTTATCTATCTATCTATCTATCTATCTATCAATCAACTGTCTGTCTGTCTCTCCATCTATATATCACGTGTCTATCTTTCTGTCTATCTATCTGTCTGTCTATGTACTGTCTGTCTACTATCTATCTATCTATCTATCTGTCTATCTGTCTATCTGTCTGTCTGTCCGTCTGTCTGTCTACTGTCTGTGTATCTGTCTATCTATCTATCTATCTATCTATCTATCTATCTATCTATCTATCTATCGTCTGTCTGTCTACTGCCTGTCTGTCTACTTTCTATCTATCTGTCTATCTATCTATCGTCTGTCTGTCTACTGCCTGTCTGTCT
>JAUCMR010000142.1:1494372-1504894 GCA_032357425.1 Enteromius argenteus | reverse complement strand
TGCCTGTCTGTCTACTTTCTATCTATCTGTCTATCTATCTATCGTCTGTCTGTCTACTGCCTGTCTGTCTACTTTCTATCTATCTGTCTATCTATCTATCGTCTGTGTGTCTACTGCCTGTCTGTCTACTTTCTATCTATCTGTCTATCTATCTATCGTCTGTCTGTCTACTGTCTGTCTGTCTACTTTCTATCTGTCTGTCTATCTATCTATCGTCTCTCTGTCTACTGCCTATCTATCTATCTATCTATCTATTAAAATTCAAAATTGCTTTATTGGCATGACTGCAAAGATACAATATTGCCAAAGCTTGAAATATATGTGTACAAGTATAATAACAATAAAAAGATCAACATTATATGGGAAAAAAAATCTATAACAAATTTAAACTAATATTAACAGTGTAACAAATTTGAACTTGTGAACATTTCATACTACAGTGTTTAACATAAACAAAAATATCTATCTATCTATCTATCTATCTACCTATCTATCCACTGTCTGTCTGTCTATCTACTGTTTTTCTGTCTGTCTGTCTGTCTCTCTATCTATATATCATCTGTCCATCTATCTATCTATCTATCAGTCTATCTGTCTGTCTGTCTGTCTGTCTAGCATATATCTGTCTGTCAATCTATATTAAATAGCATTAATCTATTTAATTAAAAAAATCAATAATATTCAGACAAAGATTTGTTAAGCTGAGAGCCTATATTAATGTCTAGTTTAACTTTTCTCGTTAAATATGACAGTTTGAATTTTTTTCTCGTTTCAATTTTAATTTTGCTCCCTTAAATTCAAATTTGAATTGCTTTAAATACATATAATTAAAATGTATTGTCTTTAGGCAAAGGCTCAAACAAATAGTAATAAAAAACACCACAACAACTACTATAAAATAAGCAAACATATTACATAGAACCTACACAATTCTTAAAATTAAACAGTTTATCTAAATGAAAGTAATGAAAGTCTTCTTATATACTACCAGAAAACAAGGGTAAAAAATCTGTCACTGGCACAGTACGCTTTCAAAAGGTACACATTACTTCACTTACCCCGAAGTGTGCATATTAGTATGTAAAGTGTACATATTAGTATTTTTAGTACCATCCCAGTGACCATTTATTTCTGAGAGTGCGCCTGGCCTTTTTCACCAAAGGTACACTATACTGTCTACCAGATGATGGGAGCATCTGAAATGCACTATGAAAAACAGAATGAATTTCCTTGGTCTTGTTGCAGAGGAATCTCTGTTCAACTTGATGCATCTCAGCTAATTTAACTCAAACTTTGAAACAACTGATCTCTCAAATCCATGAGAGAAAGTCCAGGCTGTTCTCAGATCAGCTGCTGTGGGGAAATTCCACCAGCACATGACAGGAGTGTGTTGCTTTGGATCGTCTGTTGGGTGTTTGCGTTTCCTTCTGTGCTTGTAGGTTAGCCATGACGGGAGTCCAGACACATGCGATCTACCCTGAACATGCTGCCTGTGAGAGAGAGAAAGAGAGGGAGAGAGAGAGACAGAGAGAGGTCTTGGCTTGGGAGGATTTGGACCTCTCAGCCTAGAAACAGCCGGCCCAGTTTGGACTCAGACCTGGTGTTAATGTTCTTTTTTTCTCCAATACAAATCTGTTGTGTAGCAACCCCCAGATTCTCCTTTACCCACAAACCGCATGTGTTTTTAAACGCACGGCAACACACACACACACAAACACACACAGGCATGTTGCTTATTCAGGTATTCATGCATGGCTACACTAGATCAAATCAGACCTTCAGTTTCCTTCTTTTTTAAGGACCAAGGATTATGTTGCATGGATATCTTTATCATCAGTACTACAGACAACCAAACAGAAAACAAAAGATGTTGTTAGGTCTACTTACTTTCTTGAACGTGCCATGCATTCTGAGGGTTTTTCATCTAAAAATGAAACTTTGGTCATTATTTACTCATGTTGTTGGACCCCAGGAAACAAGAAAAAAGATTCCAAAACATCTTCTGTTTTCCACAGAAGAAGGTCATGCAGTTTTAAAATGACGTGATGGTCAGTATTTACATTTTTGGGTGAACTGTCCCATTAAATCATGTTTTGCTCTCATTGAGACTGATTCATTGGTGCACATTATTCTAAAGAAAACAAACTTTTCCTTCACAGTTTTTCATTTGAAACGCCTCTGACTATAAAGCAATATTCAAATCAAATTACAATTAACCATGTAGAGTGGTTTAGTTTCAGTATGGAAAGTGGTTTAGTTTAGTTTCAGTATGAATGGTTTCCTATTGTGCAAGTTAAATGTGTTTATGGACCGTGCAATTCATGAAATGTAAATGTGTCATTTATATATTGATGACAGGTTAGAGTTGAAAAAATAAGATAAGAAGATGTGTGAAAACCTTTCTATGTTACACAAAAAAACTCTTTAGTCTATAGTTTCACAAAATCTTCTGATGCTATAAAAAGCCAGAAACCAAAACACCAGAACTGGCTTTTCATGATGTGTTCTTTCAGACTTGTGTAAAGAAAACATCCAAAATACACATTTAAACGTCAATTTTATTGCACTTTATTTATTTGCGACTGTAGACTTCTGTAACTATACATTTCTGTAAGGAGTTTTTTCCCACATCAAACCAAAACTGACAGTAATATTCTTATCAATATCCTGAAGCATTTTACTGATCGGGTTGTTCATCTGTCTTTTGTTTTGCCATTTTATCTGTTTGCATTTATAGATGTCAATTACATTATACATCCGTTTTCTCAAAATGAGATTGTCCCCCACTTCAGAAGCACTTACATACAACAAAATTTAGAGTTTTGTTCCTTTCTATTTTCTGAAGGTTTTTACCGTGGGGTTTGTTTATGTATCATTTGCTGGTTTTATTATTGCACTTTATATGTTTGTGCCTGTGGATTTAAATTGCAATATATCTTTAAACATAATTTTCTAAGATGTTTCTCCACTTTAGCAGCAGTTACATACACCAAATTTTACAGTTTTATTCCTCTCTATATTCTGAAGGTTTTCACTGAGGAGTTTTTAATGTATAGTTCAGCTGAGTTTCTACATAATTTTAATTCTAAAAACACAGTGAAAATGTATTTTTAATGAGTGTTGGCAGTATTTCCTAAATTATGGACTAATAAAGAGCGATATCCAAAATCCCCTCTATAAAAGCATTTGGCTGTAATATGTTAACAGAATGAAGCATGAATTTTGAACTATTGTTTAGGTTCCTGTTCTGCAAATGTCAGCAAATTTGTGCATGTTTAAACGTATTTCAGAGAATTTGCAATACAAATTCTGTTTTTTTTGATAAGAAGAGGCTTTGTACTGAATCTGAGTTGCAGACTATCTGTGGGTGTGTTTTGGTACTTGAGAAAAGCCTTTGTAATTGAGCTGGCTGCCGTCTGGGACGGGCCCTCTTGGCAAAGCACGACACGTCACGTCAGTCTCGATGCGTGCGCGATGAATAAGAACCGGTCCTGAGCTCGAATCGAGTGCAGAAGCATCAATCAGCTCAGAAAAATCACACCTCAAGCCCTCCACCCACGCGAGGGGGAGTCCTACATGAGGTCACCCAGCCTCTAAACCTGAGTGTGGGAGGTGTTGAGACGACCGGGCAACAAAAGAGGGAAAGAGAAAGAAAGAAAGACAGAGAGAGAGAGAGAGAGAAAGAAAGACAGAGAGAGAGAGAGAGAGTGGTGGGCTGCATTGAACACCACAAATCTGTGCTTTCATTTTCACTCTGTTCATGCTGGTGTTAATCGATGCACATTTACACAATAGCACATGCAGTACATGTGTATGTTTACAGATGTCTCTTGCTGCATGCAAATTATATGTATTTACACATAACTGATGCAAATAAGACTTATGTTTCTCTTGCAGTTGTAGAATTAATTATTTGGGTTCTTGTTTTCCAGTGAACTAATGGAATGCATTGATAAGCACAATGCCTATCATGTTTTTTCTTATAGTTTATTATTTACATGCATATTTTTGTATTTTGTTTTTAAGATACATTTATCTTGTTAAATGTTTTTTAATCAAATCTTAAGACACTTGCAATCTGATTTTTTTGCAGTGTGTGTAGTTTTTATTCACAGGTCCTCTTTTGAAGGCAAGGCGCATCAGAATTATGACTCACCAGCAGAGGAAATACTGAGGTGTGTAAGTAACTAGCATGTTAAGTGTAAACATTTGACAATCTGTTTGATAAATGAATGTTGTGCATGTCAGACTTTCAACAATTAATAGCAGGGGGACAAAGTAGCAATGAATTCTGCATTGCATTGTTATATAAATATATATATATATATATATATATTAGATTTTTTAAATGTTTACATTTTTATATGTGACACAATGTTCGTGTTATGTATGCATTTTTTTTTTTTAACTTTTTAATGCAGTTTTCTTTTATTTCCTTTACTGTAAATAAATATGATCAGTAAGTCATTCCAACTTATATCTTTAAATTACATAATTTTTAAAAATTACAATTTAAGTGAAATTCAGCTTTATTTTTATGTCAGTTTAATGTCATTTAAGTTGAAATTAGTTGTACAACCGCGCTGATTATATATGAATTAAAAGTGATTAAATATACATTTAATTAGGTGGAGCTTTTTAGTGTTATTTTATGCTAGAATTTGTCTTCTTATAACTTTTTAAACTGATTTGTAAATACATTTTGATTTCATTTAATTTAAATCTAATTATTTAAAATAAATCTAATTTGTAAAAACAACAGAAAGTCCCACCATGATAGAAAAATGATGTGTATATTTGCCTACTTAAAACATATTTCAGAACAAATTTATAGTGAGCTAAATATGATAAAAAAAATATAAAAATTAAAAAAAACTGTATAAAAAAATGAATTTTTTTAAATTGTAAAATTGCAGAAAGAGTGCGAGCTAAGTTATATTGTTTGTAATTAGCCTATATGAAAACAATAGAAATGTATGCAATGTTAACGTGTGTGTGTGTTGTTGTTGTTGTTCAGCAGGTATAGTGAGGGGTGAGCACCCGTGGTTGGTTGACCTTTGTGTGCAGTAATTTGTGTGGATTGGTTCACCTGTGGTGGTGAGTTCTGGTTAAGTCAAGTGATCTGGAGGTGTGTGGGTGACCAGAATGTTCAACCCACCTGCGGCTCAGTGCTGTGACTCACCCGCACTTGCTGCTTTCTTCTGATCTACTGTCACATGCTGCCCTGAAGTCATGGACCCGAGCCATTTCTACAGACCAGACCACCAGGATGAAAGACTCGTTTGACACGGAGCGGTAAGAAACCAGTCAACAAGCACTCAGAGTACTCTATCAAAGCTCATCCTCCACAGCGTCTAACAGAAGAACACAGGTAAAAATGCCCATTCTTAAGCTGTTTATGAGGTTTTGTGGTTTAAAGCAGCAGGTGTGGGTGGGGTTTAAAGTGACTCATCAACTAAAGACGAAGAATGTTTAGTTTCATGTTTATGAAATGGATAGTTAAAAAAGTTATACTTGGAGAGAATGTGAAATATGAGCTATAAGTAACAGTGTTAACTAAACAGTTAACAGTTAACTAAAACAAACTAATAAAGAAAATGTTGGCACTTGAAATAAAATAAAAATGATCTGAAATAAAATTAAATTTGTGTTGTCAAATGATTAATTACCATTAATCTTATCCTATTTTTGTTTAAGTAATGTGTGTGTGTGCTTTGTATATTTATTATGTTTACATAAAGACACACACACATACAGCACATATTTGGAAAATATTTACATGGATTTATGTGTATATATTTATATAAATTATAACATGTATGAATATATACATATAGCATTTAAACGTAACATTTTTCTTAAGTATATACGCTTGTGTGTGTGTATATTTATTGTATTATAAATGCATTTTGTTTGTTTTTATGCAAAAAAAGATTGTTAAAAATTGTTAAAGCAATAAAGAGATAAGAGGGTTAAGGGTGCAAAAGGTAGTTTGTAAATGGATGGATTAAAGGAAAAAGACTCTGCCAGGAAACATTGATTGTAGGTTATTTTTGTATTTGTACTCATTCTCTTCTTGTGTGTTATGACTGGTCTGCACAGCTTGGGTCATATCTAGAGTCCTTGATTTCAGTAACCTGTATGGCTTTTGACACTGAAGCTTTGACAGAATCACAGATATCACTGAAGAACTTCAAAATATCTTGTCCATTTAAATCTATTAAATGTTAATCTCTCCTAGGAAAACGGAGCAAGGTGATTGGTGACTCATCCTGCATTGCACAGGTTTCTGTCCAATCAAGTGCTCTCTAGAGTGAGAATGACCCTCCCACTTATTCCACCTGCCATCATATAGTAAGTAAATCATGATTCGTAACTGTATACCATGTAAATGAATGAATGAATGAATGAGTATTCATAATTAAGCCAGTTACACAAAAACATAGATTGGTGTAATTTAACACAGAAAAGTAGGACTGATTAGCTCTTGACTAACTGCTAGTTGTTCAGAATAGTTCTTCAGACACGATCTGAACACAAGGGCTGTCTGAACTCTAAGAGCCACCACGTGACCTCAGAGAAGTTATCTTTTGCTAGATGCAAGTTTTTTATTCATATTTTTTAATTCATTTTAAATTGTACCTTTTTTTTTTTTTTTTTTACGACTTTGCTTATATATATTGTTTTATGTATTTAAATAAAATGTATCATTTTTCACTTGTATGAAATATTTTTGTGTTCTCATAACTTCTCAGTGCTGTGTGAAGCATATTGTGTTGTTGTCAGGCAATTATTTATTTGTTTGTTTGTTTGTTTATTCCATCATTTCTCTAAACAGCTTGTCTTACTCTAGATGGATGAAAAATCACAGTTTTCTTTAATATTTTATTATTTTATTTTTATTTTTTTTATGTCTCATTTTTTTTATCACATTTATTTTTGTAATGTATTTTTTAATTCTCACTGCTGTTCCCTGAATACATTTTATTTTATTACCCGATTGTGCTTCTCTTCTCTCTGTTCAATAGCAGTTAACAGAATATGCATTTTGTGACCTAAATGTGTTTTTTTTCCACCAGTAACAGTGGAGATGTTCTAGTTCTTTCAATTTTATTTTATTTTATTTTATTTTACTACCTGATTGTGCTTCTCTCCGTCCCTCAACAGTGGAGACATTTCAACATGTTTGCGTTTATTTTTGTATTTTCATTGTTTTATTGAACTTCCTTCAAAACGGGTATTATCTGCTATTGGACTGAACAATTTATCGTTCTCACATCCTCTGAAGTGCGTCACCTGAACCTTCCCTGTTCTCCGTGCCCCGACTCTGCGTAACAGCGGCGTGCCTGTGTTTGTGTATCATTTGCATTACTTCTTTCACCTTCATGTGGTAACCTGGCACAGCACACACACGCCGCGCTCACTCAACGATGACGGCCACACACACACACATGCGCGCGCTGGCAGGCTTTCTCGGGCCTGTCGGTCACAGGAAGGGTATCTGCGGTCGCGCTCTCCTCGCTGTGTGCGTTTATCTGCGGTCGCTGGCCTCCGGACGTCCCGACGCGGGTCAAACCCCCCGGCCTCGGCGCACCCTCGCCCTCAGCCCTCGCTCTCTGACCCGTCAGCACACACCCATCCTGGGCAGGCCAGAAGGCAGGCCTGGCCCCACGCCCGCTGATGTCATAATGGCAGGAGTTCTTCTCGCATCCGGATTCCGGAGTTCCATCGGCTCCAGAACCCTCGGCCCCCCTCGGCCCGTGTTTATGGTTCGGTCCGTCTCCGGTACGGGAGAGCAGCAGGGGCGAACCATCACATTTGGTGCCCAGCGTGGGGGCGGTCGTGAGCCGTGGCGCTCCAACTATCCCATGGAGCTTTTCTTCTGTCTTTTCTCCGTGATTTCGACTAACCTCATTTGCATCTGCTAATTAGATCCTGTTAGCATAATTCATGTGCATGACACCCTTTTGAAGCTAATGAATAGACACATCTCCAGAGTCCATAATGAGCGCCGCTTCCTCGTATATTTCAGAATCACAGAGCGTTTGACTTTACCTAGCAGACGGATGCGGAAAGTTTTGTTGACGATAACCCGTTTTTCCAGGCTTGTGGATTTCCAGTGTGTTTTATCAGCATGATCAAACTCTCCGTCTAGGTGTTGTCAGTAGTGCATAAATAAATGGATATATGTTGATTTGAGTCTAAATAATTTTCATGTGAGCAGTGAGAGTCTGAATCCAATAAAATTACAATAAACTGTATAAACATGTTTATAGAGATGCAGGACTTTTCTAAATTGCTGTGGTTTATTGTTTTGTTTTTTGTTTTTTTTGCTATTTATTTACTTTGTATATTAATAGCTGCAAAATATTGATTTGAATGTTTATTGTATTTGTTCAGCTTTATGATGTTTGTTTTTGTTTGATTTATAATTTTATTTATGTATTTGTCCATTTATTAATTTAACTTTTTTGTTATTTTCCTTTAAGTTTTATTATTATTGTTTTTTGCAATGGAATATTTTGTTGAGTGAAAAGAGCAGAAAGACATAGCTCTGAATCTGATATAATTTTGTATAGATTTTTTTTAAATGAGTACTTATTTCATTCATTCATTCAATTAACTTTATTTTAGTATTTTATGTTTGTTTTCGGAAATTGAATTATATTTTTTATAATAGCTATCAAATGTTGATTTGAATGTAAATGATTTAAATATTATGCGTATCTTGACACACAAGACATAAAACCAGCACAGCTGTACTAAATCACAGAAACATTGGTTAATAATACAGTTTACGGTCATCATATGTCAATATTTGAGCAGAGAATTAAACTGTATTCACCTTTCAGAAGCGAGAGAGCCATTTAATCACTAATAGATTCTGAGATTACAGATTTATCTTTATGCTCATATCCATATGCTCAACACTTGCATGAAGTTGCTTTATTATTTTACTCAGACTGATGAAGCTACAAACCATGTAAAATACAGTTGGCATCATTAGTTTGTCTGTTTTTCAGACGAGTCTTCAAGCTCTCGACATCAGGATGGACGGAGAACAGATCCGCTGTTTGAAGCATTTCTATGGAGCTGAAGGTAAAGACTTACTTTCCAGATTTTAACTACAGCTTGATTGATCGAAATATTAATTTCATTTAATAATTTTTTTTTCAGAGTTGAATATTTCCACATTTGTTTTTAATTAACCTACACTGTAAAAAAAAAAGTACCGGCAGCTCAATAATCACAACACTATCCATACATTTTACAGACATTTCTGTTAACTCTAAACACAATGCAGTGAAGGGTAAAATTTGAAACACTGCTAAAACATCTGTTGAAAATAAATATTCCTTCAAAATTATACCGTATAGAGTGATATGGCTCTCTTCCTCACATTATTTAGCAGATTTATGCGGCTTAGTTCATGTGTACCCAGTGATTTTTACCGCGGTAAAGCATCTGAATTTGCTCCGAGTTGTTGTGCGTCTGTGTGTCATTATGGCCTGTATTTGTGCACATTTGTCCCACTATGTGTTTGTGTGAGTACAGCGTGTGTGTGTCCGGGTGTGGGACCTCTCGGGCCCTCGGCGGGGGGCATTGAGTCATATGACAGGGCCGGGGGCCACAGGATGTGACATCAGCGCGGTCTGGGTATCCGTCTGCTCACGCCAGGCGCTTGATCTTTCCCATTTGGCCGCTCAGAGCTTGTGACGGACAGAATGAGTGACAGCACTCACTCACTCACTCATGACTAGAGCTCATTATCACCTCCTGATCTGTCTGCTGTTTCACACACACACACACACACACACACATATATAGACTCATGCACATACATGCATGCTTAGCAGTCTTAATGAACATGTTTCATTGAGTTGTGGTGTTTTTTTTTAAAGCTAATATGACTATCACATACTATTAAATCATTTACTGATCAGCATTGAGCATCTTGATAAATGCTTTCAAAGGGAAACATTTAACTTTTATGCAACACCATGAAAACCTTCAGGGATGCATAAAACTTGGGGAAACGTAAGTCTAGTAAATTAGAGTTATTGATGCATAATGGCAGAGTGTTTATTTTAGGTCCTATAACTGGATACCAGTTCTTTTCTATTTCTTTTACTTTTTCACCATTTTTAATATTCTCCTGTCTTCACTGGAGTATTTAGTACAAAATAAATCAATAGTCTAAATTATTATGAACTCATAATTGCTGCACATAAATAAATGACTGAAGAATTAGAAAATGATCAAATTTGAAAAAATTAATTTAGATCAAATATTGCAATAGGTCACTGCTGAAACCGCTATTACATACATTTGTATTGAAATGATTTATTTCAAAATTCTTATCCAGCAATCACAGCAGCATATTTTGGAAAACTATTCAGAATGTTCGGATATTTTTGATTTGCATGATTATACAGTCATGTGAAAAAGTTAGGACACCCTATTGAATTCCATGGTTTTCTTTATCAGGACATAATAAAATTAACTGGTTCTTTTTCTAGGT
>JAUCMR010000142.1:1467928-1494272 GCA_032357425.1 Enteromius argenteus | reverse complement strand
GTGAAAGACATTCAGAACAGACACCAATCCTCCTAGGAGTGGATGTCCCAGCAAATTCACCCAAAGATCAGACTGTGCAATGTACAGAGAAATGGCAGACAAACCAAGAACTTTACTGCAGGCTCTACAGACCTCATTTAACATGTTAAATGCTAAAATGTATGACAGTACAGTTAGAAAAATATGGGACAGGTATGGCATGTTTGAAAGGGTTGCCAAAAGAAAGCTTCTACTATCTAAAAAAAGAATGGCAGCACAGTTTAGGTTTGCAAAGTTGCAACTGAACAAACCATAAGTCTTCTAGAGCAATGTCCTTTCAACAGACAAGACCAAAGTAGAGATATTTGGCCAGAATGCACAGTGGTACATTTGGTGAAATCCTGAAGAGCAAATCAGCACAAACACCTTATACCAAAAGTCACTCATGCTGGTGTAGGGATGATGATTTTGGGCTTGTTTTGTAGCCACACAGTCAACCATGAGCTCCTCTGTATACTGAATTGTTCTAGAGTCAAATGTGAGTACGTACATCCAACAGCTAAAGTTTGGCCAAGATTGGGTGACGCAACAGGACAATGATACCAAGCACACCAGCAAATCTACAACAGAACGGCTGAACAGAAAAGAGTAAAGGTTCAAAATCCAGAGCTCATCCTGACTGAAATCATGTGCTGAGAGCTGGGCATAAACAAATGCCCACAAACCTCAATAAACTTTGCAACATTGTAAAGAAAAGTGGGCCAAAATTCTTCCAGAGCGATGTGAGAGACATAAAGTCATACAGAAAAGGATTACTTAAGGTTCTTGCTGTTAAAAGTGGATCTACAGGCAATTGAATCATAGGGTGTCCTAACTTTGGCACGCATGGCTTTTACATCTGTTGACTCCGTTTTGTTAATAAAATAATGACACGGTGTGTATTACATGTGATTCTGTTCATCTGAGGCTTTATTTCCAAATGTTAAGACTTTCCAAGGACCAGATAATTTTTTTTTATTATCTCCTGATAGAAAAACCCATGGAAGTTAATAGAGTGTCCTACCTTTTCATATGACTGTATATATATATATATATATGTATACACACACACACACACATATGCACACAAACACGCAAAATATATTTATAAAAATAGAATTTGAGGTAATAAAATTATCAGATCATTTCTGCAAAATTAATGACCACATCACTACCACTATATATTTATATATATGCATCAGTCATTTCCAGTTCACACATGCAGTTTCTCCAGAACCCGCCGGTCCTGCTGACATCTGTCTGTTCTGATCTTTGCTCTGCTGTTTAGACACATATTTATAGATAAAATGCGTGGCAGATAGAGACAGAGGGAAAGTTGTGTGGTTTAGCACCTAGATGAGGCTCTCATTCTAATGACAGCTCATCTGAGAGTGCGGAAGAGGAGGAGGAGGAGGAGGAGGAGGAGAGCTAAGGTGCATGCTGGGGGATTCCTCTCGCTGCTGGAGGTGTCTGTGAAGGGTTTGTGGTCACCTCTTGACTGCTTCTCTAACAACACCTCTCCACGTTCATTTAGCAGCGCTGTGCTGTTATTATACTGAACACAAAGAATCACATTGAATCCATCTGATCATTGTGACATCATCAGCCTCTGTAATGACCATTGTGATGTCCGGTATAGAGTTGAAGAGGATATTCAAATACATTTTTGAGATTTTTTTTGTTAAAAAAAAAAGTCCATCTATTGTTCTATCACTGGTCCATCCATCCATCTGTCCATCTATCATCCAATCAACCATCTGTTACATACATCCATACATCTATCTATTTTTCTATCATTGATCCATCCTTTCATCCATCTGTCCATACATCCCTCCATCCATCTGTTTATCTGTCCATCTATCCATACATCCATCTATTGTTCTATCACCCGTCCATCCATCCATCCCTCCATCCATCAGTCCATCTGTCCATCTGTCCATCCATCTATCGTTCTATCATCCAATCAACCATCTTTTCATCCATCCATCCATTCATCTGCCCATCCATCCATCTATCCATTTATCAATCCATCCATCCATCCATCCGTTCTTCCATCCTTCCATCTGTCCTTCAGTCCATCCATCCATCATCCATCTGTCCTTCCGTCCATCCATCCATCCATCCATCCATCCATTCATCTGCCCATCCATCCATCTGTCCTCCAGTCCATCCATCCATCCATTCATCCATCCAATCAACCATCTGCCCATCCATTCATCTATCCATTTATCAATCCATCCATCCATCCGTTCTTCCATCCTTCCATCTGTCCTTCAGTCCATCCATCCATCCATTCATCCATTCATCCATCCATCCATCCATCCATCATCCATCTGTCCTTCCGTCCATCCATCAATCCATTCATCTGCCCATCCATCCATCTGTCCTCCAGTCCATCCATTCATCCATTCATCCATCCATCCATCATCCATCTGTCCTTCCATCCATCCATCCATCCATTCATCCATCCAATCAACCATCTGTCCATCCATCCATCCGCCCATCTGTCCATCCATCTATTGCTCTATCATTGGTCTGTCCATCTATTTATCCATTTATACAGTATATCCATCTATCCATCTATTGTTCTATCATTGATTCGCCCATCCATCCATCCAACCATCCACCCATACTTCCGTCCATCCATCCATACATCCATCTATTGTTCTATCATTGATTCATCCTTCCATCCATCTGTCCATCCATCCTACCACCCGTCCATCCATCTGTCCATCCATCCATCCATCCGTCTGTCCGTCCGTCCATCCGTCCACCTGTCCGTCAGTCCGTCCATCCATCCATCCATCCATCCATCCATCCCATTAATCCATTGTTTAATTTTTCTGCAAACGTGAATACTCTTGACTGGATCACCCGACAGCAGCACGTGGATGGGCGTCCCGTACCGAACGCGGCCTCCTCCCTGCAGTCTTTGCTTCTTGTGATTGCTAGCATGAGTGACAGTATCACTCATGTGTGTGTAATGAAGAGAGGAACGCAAATCTTGCGGCGTGTGTCTCCATGTCACCTCCCATCTGTGGTTAACCTCTTCTCAAGCGTGAGCCTTGTACTGCAACTCACTTTCCCTACTGTCAGCTGTCAATCATCTGCACAAGCCCCTCCCTCCCGCAGGCCCGGAGGCTAGCGCTAAAATGCTAGCGTGCTAGAGTCTAATAGAGTCTGATGGGTCTCATGGTGTTCGGTTTAAGACTCGGCCAGTGGGGAGGTTTGCATTGGGTGATTTCTGACAGGAATCATGGCTCCGGCTCAGTGTTAGCTTAATTAACTCAACCGCAGCAGAGACTTTAAAGCTGTTTTTAGGGTTCCGTGCGCTGTGTGGTAATGCTTTATGATGGGGGAGGTAGTTTTGCAACTCGAGGTGTCAGAATTCATCTCAGCATTGCAGAAATCCATTAGCGTAAATGGACTACATCCTCTCTTTCATTCACATTGCACAACTAGAAGTGTGAGAGAGATAGTGTCTTATTGGAGCGTTTCCGATTGCAATACAACACTTCCTGTTCACGAGGAAGTGCAATTGTAGTGAATCTTTGCTGACTGTTGCTTGCTCTTAACATATCAATATATCTATATCTGCTATATTCAGTGGTGAAAATTAAATGTTTTTATTTAAAACAGCCATTTGTATATACAGTATACAGTAGTGAACATTTGAAGTGGATCAAAACCTTTCAACCAAAGTTGTCCTAAAACATTAAATATATATATATATATATATATATATATATATATATATATATATACACATATACATTTTTTTTTTGTTACACAGTGACAAACAAAATAATAAAAGTTTAATTTTAAAATAGAAGGGAGTGCTACATAAAAAATACAATGTCATTAAATGTTTTGCATTGTGCTTTAAAAAAGGCATGGATAGCCTACAGTTTGAATAGAAATCTATACAGTATTATACAGTATTATACAGTATTGTCAATCTAAAATGCTAATGTGAATGAACAGCTATCAACCATGTTGGTATGCAAATGAGTGCTCTGGACTTGTTTATGCAGCACATTTTTTATTTTGGCTGCGCATATGCACCTGCATACCCCTGCACCCCTGTCTATCTATCTATCTATCTGTGTATATATATATATATATATAATATTTACATATATTTATTATTATATTTATTTGAAAAGTTATATTTTTATTAATATATATTCATCTAAAATATTTTTCCTGATTCTGCTTTATGGTAATACCTTATGATGGGGGAGGTATTTTTGCGACTCAAGGTGTCAGAATTCATCTTGGCATCACAGAAATCCATTAGCAGTAAACGGGATACTCGCTCTCTTTCGTTCACCATACGACCAAGCGTGACAGATCCGGTGTCTCATTTGAGTGTTTACCTATCGCGGTGCTTCCCGGTCGCGACTGTAGCGACTCTTTGCACTTGATGCGACTGATGCGCTTGTTTTTAACGTGACTTCTCTGTTTACTTCACACATGCCGCTTGTTTTTCCGAACACTGAAAATATGGGTTAAATGTGTTTGTGGCCAGTGCCACTCTCTCTGAGGTCTCTCGGTAAAGACGAAAAGGTTTTTCGCGTAATGATAGGGATTAGCGTTTGTGTGTGCGTGCGCGACTGTCTCGTCCTGAGATCCGCGGGCTCATTAACACTTTCCAGCCCTCTCCTCTAAGTGTGAAACAGGCCTATTGTTAAACGAACAGAGAAAAGAGGGAGAATTATAATAAGCGCTTAAAATAATCTCATTTAGCGGCGCAGAGGAACGTCCTCGAACGCCGATGTTACCAGTGAGTGGTCATCGTTAATTGCGTGTGAATTGGTGAGGGCCGTTACCACGGTGCGCGTCGACCTGCTCAAAAAAGCCCGTCACTGACTTTGCAGAGATGTCTAAATTTAGGGCACCGCCACGCGCGACGTTTCTGGCCCCCCACTGGGGCCACATTGGGCCCACATCGCCTCACCAACAAACGAATGGTGGGCGACAGAAAGAGACAAGAGGGAAGCGTGCCTCAGTGACAGCTTGCTTTACCGAAGTGAACAATGGAAGTATTGTTCGGTAGGGGATCTGGCATGACACCTTCTTTGCGCTTTGCAGCATCTCGAGAGATCAACTTAGAAAATAGATTTCACTATGTGTGTGTGTGTGTGTGTGTGTGTAAAACATGCATATGGACGTCTGTGAAACACTGTCATTTTAAAGATTTACTGAAAGACAACTTCAGTCACAACACAACTAAAATGAACCACAAACACCCGCTTCATGAGTTAGAACTAGTACTAGTATTAGAATTACTCTCATTGTTTTAACTACACTTATTATAGATGTACAGTGACAACATGCATCAGTCTTGAATTAACTAGTAAACATCCCAGATTATCTTTGTCATAGCTTTGATACTAGTACTACAACTGACTAGTATTGGAGCTTACAGTAAATAAAAATAAGATTTTCTTTCTCAATCAATGGTACTAGTATTACAACTGACTAGTATTGAAGCACGTATTAGAATGAATCTTATTGTTTTTACCGATCTTGTATTTGTACAATGACATTATTCATCTGCCTTAAGTTAACTAGAAATATCAAATTACAGTACATAAAAAAAATAAAATCCCGGATTGTCTTTGTGGCTGATGCTAGTAAAACTAGCCAGTGCTGGTTCTCATATTGGACCTAATCTTGTTGTGTTTGTACAATGACTATAAGTGCCTGACTTGGCTTGACCAGTAAAGATCAAATTATGTATAAAGATCCCAGGTTGTTATTGGCACTAATATTAGTGATAACTAGTATTGGAGGTTGTGTCTTGTTGTTTTAACTTGTGTTCTTGTATTTGTACAGTGACAATATGCATCTGTTCAGACTTTACTAGTGAAGATCAAACTGTGTATGAAAATCCATTGTCTTTGTCATTTCTACTGTTGTATTAAAACTAACTAGTATTGTCTGACTGATTTTAATAGCAAAGATCAGATTATGTATGTAAGCTCTGAGATTGTCTTTTTCATTAGTTCTAGTTTTAGAACTTGTTTTAGAAGTTTTGTTGTTTTAACTGATCTTGTTAGTACAATTGGAAGCATCTATATCATATCACCATAAGCACTGACTTTCCTAGTAAAGAGCAAATTATCTATAAATATTCCATATAGTCTTTCTCATTGTTAGTACTAGTTTTAGTATTAAAACTGACTAGTATTGAAATTTGTACTAGCACTTATCTTGTAGTTTTAAATAATCTTGTTATATATGCAATGACAATAAGCATCTCTTTTAACTTGACTAGTTTGCTGATGACCAGTTGAGATTACATTATGTATAAATATCTGAGGTTGTTTTTTATTTGTAAAAACTAGAGCTAATATCATTGTGTTAACTGTACAGTGACAATATGCATTTGTCTGCAGTTCACTAGTAAAGATCAGGTTATAGAGAAATATTGGTAACAACAAACAATAGTGCGACATCATGCATTAGTTTTAGCTAATGTAAATTTCAACATTTAAAAAGTTGCATTTGTGAACTAACTTAGATTTTATTAACTAACATAACTACAGGTTAATAAATGCTGTAAAAATATATCACAAATTGTTAGTTGAGGTGAGTTGCATGCAAACAAATGAGACTGTACTGAAAGTGTTGCTCTGAATTCTTATTTACTGTAACTAATCTTATTGCATCTGTACAGTGATTAACCGGCTTAACATGACTAGTAGAGATAAGGTTAGTCATGAAGATCTTCATGCAATCATGCATTTAAATGTAAACACATGCTGTTTGTTTCTGAGCCTCGCGACTAGTTAAGTTCCCATTATGTATAGTTATTATGTATAGTACTGTTTTAGTATTGTCTAGTATTGGAGCACATATTGTGGTTTTAGCTAACCTTGCTGTTTTTGTACAGTTCTTTAAAAATATTGTCTAGTTAATGGCTAGTGTTCATTTAAGTTTATTAGTTGCAATGAACTAAGCTTTATGTCCATTTTTAATGTATTTTAAAGTAAAAAATTGTATTTGTGAACTTACCTGAACATCGTTAACTAACCTCAACAAAGGATAATTAATATTAGTTGCATGCATGTAAACAGATTTTTAGTTGCTCATTGTTAGTTGATGCTAGTTGCATGCATGTAAACAATGCCAAGTGGTCCTCTAATTTCCCATTGAATTAAAGTGATTAACTGGCTTAACTCAACTAGTAGAGATGAGGTTAGCAATGAATATCTTTATGCAGTCATGCATTCACATGCAAACGCATGCAGGTTGTTTCTGACCCTTGTTTGCTGATGTCATCGCCGCAGGCCACAGCACATCTCTCTCTCTCTCTCTCTCTGGGCAGATGCTAAGCCACCCTCCCTCCCAAACACACACACACAATGCATGTTAGCTTTTGTGTGTCTTAATTGAGACCGCCACTCGCTTTAAAGAGCTCTTTAATACGTATTGAACAGGGCAAGTGCTGGAGGTTAAATAGGTCTTAATACAGCCACTTCATCCGTTCATTACACTGGATCTCAGACTGGTCCAGGGGCCCGAGAGCGGGGCCATTAATTAGCATAGCCTGTGGGCCCCTGTAGTTAACATGAGGGGGAGGGCCGAGTACAAGAGAGGAATGGAGAAGGTTAAAGCGAGGCGCGGATCCTCATTGAATGTGCTGAGAGCGGCCCAGCGGTGCCTCTTTCTATTCAGCGTTTGTTGTGCTTTCTGTTTGCTTTTCTGCTCCATTAGTTCTCTGAAGGAGAAGCAGGCCGAGCAGAAAGACTGGAGGTGGAAAATTAATGAAGGCCTGATTGAGGAGGTGGAGGAGAACATGGCCGGTTGATGGGGCTTTAAAGAGGATTGTGAAATAATTGATTGCTTTAGTTCTGTTGGTATTGATGAGGTTGTTTTCATGGGATTTAGGCCTCAAGACTTGGCTCGGTCACAAATACTGAGAAGATGGAAACTTAATGGAAATGATCAGCTAAAATTCTCTAGGAGAAATAAAATATAAATAGTTTGAACAGAAACAGCTAGGGTCTGCAGATGGAAATTAGCAGATTTGAGCTAAATTTGGCACATTGTACATTTTTTTTTCATGCATTATTAATGTGTATTGTCCCTGATTAAACAAACAAACAAACAAATAAAACCCACAGTAAAAGAGCTACTGAATTTGTTCAGGAAATCAATAAAACCTTATTTACACTGACTAGCAGGCCTATAGATGAAAACTAAATTCATTTGTATTTATTTATTTCTATTTTTGAATTTAATTATTTTTGCACACACATTTTAGTTATAAACATATATTTTAAGCTTTAGCTGTTTTTATGTAAAGTTATTTAAACTGACTAAACTGACCCAAACTTCCTTGCTGTATTTATTTATTTGTTTGTTTGTTTTACACATACATTTATTTGGTTAAATAAACAAGCACATATCATATTTAATTGTTTTATTTACACCAACTACAGACCCAAACTATAGAATGGATTTATTTAATGTTTTATAATTATTTAAACACACAAACACATTTATTCAGTCATGTAATTAGTACAAATTTACATTTAGTTATTTAGCAGATGCTTTTATCCAATGCGACTTACAAATAAGGGCAATATACATTTTTGCTATTTAAATTGTATCTATTTTAAGTTATTTACAATGACTAAAAGCCCAAACTATAATATTATTTTTAATACATTTAATATATAGTATCTGATATATAATATAATACTTGAATATTATTTTATATATAATATTCTATATTTTTATATTAAATGTTTATGTAATTTTGGGGGGATTTGTATACAATATACAGTATAGTATTATATATATTATGAATTAATTTAATCATTTGATGATCTGTACATTTGTAAACATATAAATGAAATATTCCATCAGCTCATGTCTGTCAGACTCTGACTGTGCTGCAGTTGTTTAGTTGTGCAGAGGTTGTGCAAACGTTCTCTGGACGTCAATCAGCTGGTCCTGAGCAGCCTGATCTCATGTTTGTGCGTTTCTCTCTCTCTCTCTCTGTCTCTCTCTATCCCCCCCTCGGATCACTCCTCTCACTTTCTCTCACTGTATATTTTAGCACTTTCTCTTAAGACTCGACTCGCTTTAACAAACACGGCCAAAAATCCAGACGACTCGCACAGAGAATTCTCTCTCTCCCTGTCGTTCAGAGCGGGCGAGTTGGAAGACACTCTCTTATCAGAGGAATTTCGCGCTGTATTTTTAATATGTATCTTTTAACACCTGTAAATGTCGTGTGTGATATTCCGGGTAACGAGTGTGTGTGTGTGCATGGTAATGAATTCTCAAAGGGGGAAGTCTGTGTATGCATAAATGCATCATGGAAATGTAGCGGCGCTCTATATGTGTCATGCGTTTGCGTGTTTCAGAGTTCGACGGCAGAGAGCCGGAGACATGTTTAGACAGCCTCGTTAGTCTTATTAATTAACTTTCTATTGAGAAACCTAGCCTCGGCTGCACAAAACTCACACGACTTGCAGAACGTGCAACTACGTCTGTGACATCTCCAGCTTTTCTGTTTTTGAAGACCATCTTTGCAATCTGTGCGTGCATTCATCTTGATGCATAATTATCGGTGGTATTTTAGTAACTGGGTCATTCTGAGGAAGTGACAGCTTTTCAGTTCATTTTAGCCTTTTGCATTCATGTTTTTGGCAGATGCTTTAATGCAAAGTGACTTTTATTGCATTCAAGACTTTTTTTTGTTTGATGCATTTCCTGAGACTCGAGCCTGAGACCTTGGCATTGCAAGTCAAAGTTTTTCAAATTTAATGCCCATAAACCACCACAGAGAGACAAATCCTCAATATTCAGCTTTTCTCCAAGGTTTTGTCCTCAATGGTTGCTTCTCAATCAGTTACTGCCAAACACTAAGAGTATTTCTTCCACTACCTCTAGGTTATATTTCAGACCTGTCAGCAGACTTTGTGAAATTACTTATGCTTGCAGTATGAGTAAATATCATTCATTCACATTCACAAAGATCACCAGTTATTTGTCTTTCACAAACGTGAATATTCAGAATGATTTAAGGTTGAATGTAAGTGTTTGAAGTGCAGAAATCAGAAAGAAGAGAATAAACTCTTTGAAATAAATGCCCTGAAGAGACTTCTGGTAAACACTTGTTGAAAAGAACCGTTGTTTTCTTACCGTGAAGAACATTTTAATGATCTAAAGAGCCTTTTTTCCTCTATGAAGAATCTTTTGTGGAATGAAGTGATTCCATGGATGTGAACAGTTCTTCAACAGTTCTTCTTTATTTGTAAGTCATTGCATTACATAATTTACAGTCAATATTCTTGGGATTTTTTATAAAAATAGTGTTTCAAAAAAAGAATGGTATTTTTTTTGTTGTTGTCAAAACTATAGAAGCCTGTTTTTGCAACGAGATAAAAATGTATAAATGAATGAGGTATTTCTGACGTTTGCAATTCTGTGAAAAAGTCCAAACTTTATTTCTTGACACTGTCCTTTTTTTTCTAAGAAAATATCAGAAATGTTAGATAAAAGATATATTTTTGTTAGATTAAGAACTCGTAAACACCTTTTTATTTTTTATATCCCACAATTCAGATTTTTGGCCTTGTTTTTTGGTTTCAGAATTGCAAGAAAAAAGTCAGAATTGTGAGATTAAAAAGTGACAATTAACACACACACACACACACACACACATATATATATATATATATATATATATATACAGTTTTTATTTATTTATTTTAATTGCGTGGCAAAATCAAGCATCCATGCAAAAGGTGTATTATCACATCATTGTCCAGAATATAAAATATAAATTTTAATAAATACGAAGTCTGTTGGGTGTGTGTTACAAATCTATTCAGGGAGCATTTTTTTCAATTAATTCGTATCTAATTTCACATGTTTGTGTAATTTGTATGCTGCAAAAAAGCACATCTTGCATGTGTGTGTGTGTGGGCACAGACAGTCACACGCAGCCTTCAGATGCTGTAAGAACACAGTAATTAAGGTTCACCGTGATAACGAGTTCAACTCGTTACAGAAACACATCCAGCGTTAGACGCTGCCCAAAATCAGCCCAATTATTTCCCTGCGTACCAGACACAAACACACAATATTCACAATCGCTAATGTGTCAGTGGATGGTTTGAGATGTGAGGTATTAGTTTTGAGTTTCTCACACACACACACACGCTCTTCCTTTGTTCTGTCCACATGCCCAGACAGATTCCTCTCTATCGATCAGTGAGTGTGTGTGGATCAATCGCAGCGATCGATGTGTGATATGAGTGTGTGTGTGAGATTTTCACCTCCACATGTTTGAACAGAGATGCGGCGTGTTACTGCGGCGACCGTCTCTCTCACCTCTCCGTCCAGCATCACACCGGTCCGGCCGGCTTTTATCCGCACACGCTCTCAGACGGATATGTGTTAATAGATAGGCTGTCTTATTTTCTCACTCCAGTGGGACGGCAGAGGAGAAGAGACCGTGTGTGTGTGTGAGAGACAGGGGTCAAATCTGGGGCAGGGGGCACAAGTTCATGTTTGGGGGGAGAGGGGGTCCGTCTCTCAGGACCTCAGGGGGACGTTTAGCTGTGATTGGCTGATGTCACGAGTGCCGCTTTCTGCTCTTTAGCTCCAGATGAGCAAACCAGCAACTCAGCGACCCGTCACACACACACACACACATACACACACACACCAAACTCTGCTGTTCACTTTTGGAGCTGAGTTTTACCAAATGCATTCTGTTTTGTTTTATTCTGTTCTGCTGTGAACTTCCTTGTGACCGTTTTATTGGCAGTACAGCTTTATTTTATTTTGTAGATAAATACATTTATTATACAATTAATGATTTATAAATAACAAAATTATTTATTTATTAATTCATGTATTTGTATCAGTTAATCTATCAATTTAATTATTTATTAATTAAAATCCAATTTATGTTTTATTTAATCATTATTTTTTAATTGTTTGTATTTATTTATGTTTATTATTTTTTATGTTTATTATTTTTATTTTTGTTTCTTTTTAGTTTTTATTTGGTAAATTTATTTGGTAAATTTTAGTTTCCTTTGGTAAATCATACAATTCATTTATTAATTTAACTTTTGTTTTATTTTATTTATATATTGTTTATTCACAAATGCAGAACACAGTTCCTAAATACACATTTATTTCCTTCCATTTTCTTTATTTCTTTGATGATTTGATTATTTTATTTGTTTATCTTTTAGTTATTTCTTTATTTAAATTGTTAAATATTTTGTTCATTCATTATGATAAGTAGTGTTTTATTTTAATATTATTTTTGTTTTTTTTCTTTATTTTTTTCTTCTCTTATCCAGAGCCAGCAGTAGATTTACAGCTGGATGTATTACTGTCAATATTTAGCATGTGCATGAAAATGTGTGTTTAGCTGTGAAAACACCACAGACCACCGCTGCAGATCTGATCTCACTGTTTCTCGTGTCTGCGTCTCACACGCACAGGTGAGTGTGATCACAATGAGCCTTCGAGGAGTCTTCGTGTCACAGCATCAGGACCGCAGCATCACGGCTCTCCCAGCAGCTCTAGGAAAGGTTAGCTGGATCAGACGGGATGAGAGTTTACAGTCAGACACACACAACGAGTATGGCTCACAGCCAAAGTGTCGCCTGTGCTCTACATCCCTCAGTTTCCTTTCTTCCAGCCTACAGCTTCCTCTTCCTCTATTAGAGCAGAGAGAGAGATAGAGAGAGATAGAGAGAGAGAGAGAGAGAGAGAGAGAGAGATTAAAACACACAGACCAGTGAAGGTGAACATCAATCTGAAAACACTTGACATTGAGACACAAGGTTACCACACACACACACACACACACACACACACACACCTCCTGTGTAAGGTGTGTCTGTCCCGCTGTGGGTCACTCATCTGTACAGACAACAGATGCTTCATCTGAACGTCCACCTGTAACACACACACACATACATACATAAAAACAATCACTCACACACACACTCTCACACATGCGCACGCACACGTTTATTCAGCTCTGTCGTAAACGTCTATTGTTTCTAGTAAAACTGATTTTCATACAGACTAAACTCAGGATCACAACTGAAAAGTGTCTGTTCATAACCTTTAACCTCAGGACTGCAGAGCTGCTGACCTCTGACCCCACTTCACGCGGCTAATGTGGCGTTTAGCAGCTCTGAGAGATGTGACAATGGTAGCCTCAACTGTTTCTATGCTAGGTTGTTTTGGGTGGTTGCTAAGGTGTTGCTAGCATGTTTTGGGTGGTTACTAGGATATTCTGGGTGGTTTCTAAGTTGTTGTGGGTGGTTACTAGGTTATTGTGGTTGCTAAGGTGTTGGATGGTTCCTGTGATGATTTGTGTCATTGATAGGGTGTTGCTAGGATGTTTTGGGTTGTTGCTAGGGTGTTGCTACGGTATTTTGGAGTTGTTTGTAAAGTTTTTTGTATTTTTTCTTAATTCATTGGGATAAGATTTTTATGTATGTACCTATTTTTTTAAATGATTGCAGTTATTTTATTTTATCCAGAGCTAGGTTGTTTCTAGGATGTTTGGAGTGTTTACTGTGATATTCTGCGTCTGATAACAAGGGTATTCCGGTTGCTTACTAGTGTTTTGGGTGGTAATTACGATGATCTAGGGCATTGCTAGGGTGTTGCTAGGATGTTTGTGGTGGTTTCTAGGGAGTGTGATAGTGTTTTGAGCAGCTATGATATTCTGGGTGATTTGGGTTGGAAGAGTGTTTTAACTGTCTTCAAACTGGTTGCTAGAGTGTTGCTGTGATGTTTCAGGTAGTTGCTAGGGTACTTTAAGTGGTTTCTGAGAAGGTTGCTAAGGTTTTTAAGGTGGCTGCTGCAGTGTTTTTGTTGGTTTCTATAGCAATCCAGGTAGTTGTTAAAGTGTTTTAGGTAGTTATCAGCATACAGTGGTTTTTTTTTTTTGTTTTGTTGTCTGCAATGTTGTTTGTTTTAGGTGGTTTCTAAGTGGTTGCTATGATGTTTGTTTTAGATTGCTTTTGGGTAGTTGCTAGGGTAGCTGCTGTGGTGTTTGTTTTAAAATGGTTTCTAGGTGGTTGCTAGGGTGTTTGTTTAAGATGGTTTCTTGGTGGTTGCTGTGGTGTTTGTATTATATGGTTTGGTGGTTGCTAGGTTGTTTTGGGTAGCTGCCATGGTGTTTGTTTTAGACGATTTCTAGGTGTTGTTGGGGTGTTTTTTGGTGGTTGCTAGGGTGTTTTGGTTGGTTGCTATAGTTTTTTTTAGATGGTTTCTAGGTGGTTGCTGGGGTGTTTATTGGATGGTTTCTATGGTGGTTGTATTAGATGGTTTCTAGGTGGTTGCTGGGGTGTTTTTGGTTGGCTACTAGGATGCTTTGGTTGGTTGCTATAGTGTTTGTTTTAGATGGTTTCCAAGTAGTTGCTGGGATGTTTTGGGTGGTTGCTAGGGTGATTTGGTTGGTTGCTAAAGTGTTTGTTTTAGATGGTTTCTATGTGGTTGCTGGGGTGTTTTTGGGTGGTTGCTAGGGTGATTTGGTTGGTTGCTATAGTGTTTGATTTAGATGGTTTCTAGGTGGTTGCTGGGGTGTTTTTGGGTGGTTGCTATGGTGTTTGTTTTAGATGGTTTCTAGGTAGTTGTTGGGGTGTTTTGGTTGGTTGCTGTAGTGTTTGTTTTAGATGGTTTCGTGGTTGCTGGGGTGTTTTTGGGTGGTTACTATGGTGTTTCTATTAGATGGTTTCTAGGTGGTTGCTGTGGTGTTTTTAGTTGGTTGCTATAGTGTTTGTTTTAGATGGTTTCTAGGTGGTTGCTGGGGTGTTTTTGGGTAGTTGCTATAGTGTTTGTTTTAGATGGTTTCTAGGTGGTACCTGGGGTGTTTTTGGGTGGTTACTATGGTGTTTGCATTAGGTGGTTTCTAGGTGGTTGCTGTGGTGTTTTTAGTTGGTTGCTATAGTGTTTGTTTTAGATGGTTTCAAGGTGGTTGCTGGGGTGTTTTTGGGTAGTTGCTAATGTGTTTGTATTAGATGGTTTCTAGGTGGTAGCTGGGGTGGTTTTGGGTGGTTCCTATGGTGTTTGTTTTAGTTGGTTTCTAGGTGGTTGCTGGGGTGGTTTTGGGGTGGTTGCTAATGTGTTTTTAGTGTTTGTAAGGGTGTTTGAGGTGAATACAAGTCCACACTCAGATCTTTTGGCTTGACCAACAACACAAACTAAACAAAAGGCCAAAGAATATGGACAGAATGGAACAGAACAGAGCTTTAGGTGGTCACTCACTCTACCTTCCCCTCCAAACAGTGTCATATTTGGAGTGTTTGTAGTATCTGCTCTTCTGTCTGCTGGTGTCTCTCAGGGTGGCCTGATCTGCCCTACAGAGATGCATATGATTATCTGGACCATTGGGCAGCTTGGCCAAGGTGCCACCCTGTGCCTTCGGCTGGCATCGACAGGGCAAGGGCAAGGGCGAAGGAGCCGTGCCAACGTGAAGCTGCAGCTGATGGCATCATGCCTGGCCGAGCCCAGCGGCCGCTCATCGCTCGCTCCTGTGCCTCATATCGCTGTGCTTGTGTGTGGCCGGAGACTCTGCGCACAACAGATTGAGGACAAATCAGGATTTTGAATCACAAGAGTCTAGAAATTCACAGATCTGTTTTTATTTGTCACTGCGTTAGTGACGGATGTGTTTTATATCCGTTTAAAGCACTGATAGACGGTGCAGAATAAAGACACTCACAGCCTTCACCACGGCAAGAGGTTTCAAAAGTTTTTAGTTTAGGTTAAGCTCTTTTTACCATGGTAAATCACTGTAGCACACAGCCTCAAGTGACGGCAACAGTAAAATCATAAAAGACACATTTTTTTTAATAAACAGAAATATTATTTTTAATAACAGTTAAATATATATAAACAAAAATTAAAATAAATATTTCTTCATATTTGATGTGCATTCTCTGCCATTTTTCATCACGTCAGATATTTTATAATAATCTTATATCCTTGTTTTGCATAATGTGGCTCATCCAATAATATTTTGCACCGGGCCTTTTTATGACTATTTATGAACATATAAATTCTAGATTGTGGCACAAATATATAATTGCTGTTTATGAATCTTTATAAATCTGGGTTTGAAGTTTGGTGGATTTTATACAAAAATATTCCAATGCATATCATCTGATATAAACAGGATATTGTTGTAAATTTGTTTTAATTAAAAGCATAACTAATTAAATTGAACGGCTCACAAAATAAATGCTTTTAAATGTTAATGAACTTATTAAATTCTTATTTTACAAAAACATTAGAGGCAAAATAAAAAATGTAAGTAAAATAAAATCATTTATTTTAATTAAAATAGTAATAAATATAAATGAATTAATTATTTTTATTTTATTTCAAAATATAATAAATGCTTTAAGTCTATAAACATTAAAAACACTAAGTTATAATAATTAGAATGATAGAAAAAAATATGTTTTTATGTTATCTTTTTAAACATTATTATATTTTTAATGTTGTAATCTTACAAATTGTAATATAATAATATAGTAGACAAAATAAAAAATAATAAACAAAAAAATAAAAAAAGCTTTTTTAAATTACTATTAAAAAAAAATAATGTCTAAAAATATCTAATATATATATATATATATATATATATATAAAATAATATTTCTAATGTTTACAATATTTTTTGAATATTTTTGCATATATGAGTTGACTGGATTATGTGTAAATGCCTTGAATCCTTGCAGAGTTACCTGAAACACCAGAGTAAATGGAGCTCTAACACAGGTGATGCTAATTTGAACTGTGATTCACGTCCATGTAGCAGTGGATTAGTGAAGGTAGAGATACCTGAGTGAGAGCAGTGTTGCTGGAGGCACACACACACACACTGCTGTCAGAGGGAGTGTAAGACAGAGCGAGAACGCTGTTCTTCTCCAGGACTGCGTTTCTTCACACCTCCCGCTCGAGCTCCGCGTGCTGCATCTGTTTTCTCTTTCAGGACGAAACACGTCACGCGGTTTGTCTTTAAAACAGTGTTGCTTAATTAATACGACCGAAAGCAAGCGCAGCAAATGTTTCACAGCGCATCAAAGAATAATCAACCTCATCTGACTCCTGAATATTCAGATCGAGATGATGACAAATCACTTCTAGTCTTCATCACTGTGAGTGCATATATATATATATATATATATATGCATGCGTCTGTTCCTTTGTATTTACACAGGCTAATCAACTTTTCTAGTTGAAGAGTGTTTTCGTGACCTATAGCCTGCTGACCTCTGACCCCTCTTCACGCGGCTGATGTGGCTTTTAGCAGCTCTGAGAGACATGAGGAAGCTGTGAGCTGATGTTTGCTCTCTGGAGCTGCTTTACATCATGATGCAACATTGACTGATGTTTCCTCATCTGAACACAATGCTAGGTGGTTGCTAGGGTGCTTTGGGTGGTTGCTAAGGTGGTTTTTAGTGTGTTTTGGGTTGTTATTAGGCTGCGTGTCCACCAAAGTGTACGTCTGAAATTTTCACAAAACCACTTTGAAGGAGTTCTTGTTACACATTTATAGGACTCACTATTATAACAGTAAATTATGCACAACTACATGCAAGTAACCCTAATCCTAACCTTTACCATATAGTAAGTGCATGTAGCTAATTAATATTACTAAGTAATTAAATGTATAATTACACTGTAACAAGGACACCTTAAAATAAAGTACCCCCAAAATGCTTATGCTTATATAATCTACCATAAGTCAGAGATATTGGATTGAGTTGCAGTTTCTGTCTCTTCTGAAGATTCACTCACTCTTTGCTCAGTGTTTTATATGTTTGACCAATCTTATTTTTTAATTGACCTTTCCTTGTTTTAAAGATGTTGTCTTTGCATTGTTTGATCACCCAAAAGACAAAACAGTGAAATGTAATTCATTTGTGTTTTCCGCTAGCTTAAGATCACATACATCACACATACATTTCACAACTAATATTTACTAGCTCTAAACCTCTCTTTTCTTGCCTCAAAGTCAGTTCGGAAACTATGCTTCTGTTCATTATAATATAGTTCGTAACTTATATAGTTCTGTGAAATTATTTATTGGTTTGCTTGTTTGTTTGTTTGTTTGTTTTTTATCCCAGCAACCTTATAAAAATTAACCATGGTTTTACCACACACACACTAGCACACATGAATCATGTTTTTACTGCCCTAACCACTGCAGCATAAACGTTTATTATCTGCGGATGATTACGCTGAGTTTGTCGCACGCAAACAGCTTTGTTGAACTGTCTCTGTAAATCTGTTTGGGCTGAGAAATATCACAAACAGATAGAAACGACCAGATCAGGGATGTTATTCATAATTTTCATGACAAAATATAATTAAATGATGTTATGATCATGTGAGTGAGACGCTTAGGTCACTACATCTATAACACACACACCTGCTTTTGTGAACTGCAGGGACTTTCCATGGACTTCTGTCACTTTTATACTGATCAAATGCTATTTTTTAATCATCTAACCCTAAACTTATCCCTTACAGATATCCAGTTTGCGTTCTTACACTTTCAGATAAATATCTTTTACTATTTCTAATCATTTCTTCCCTCACACTGACAAAAATTTTAGGTTTTACTATCCTTGTAAATATTTGGTCCTTACAGTGTAGCATAAACACAAAAAGTACACAAACTCACTCACACACACACACACACACAGAGAGACCTGCTCAGAAACGGTGTGATGGAGAGACAGACAGACAGAAAGAGAGAGAGAGAGAGAGACAGGTGGGGGGGCTTCTGCCTGGTTAATCATAATGTAGTTTTAATTAAAAACTCTGTGTCAAAGGGTTTAGCTCAGAGATCAGAGCCAGATTGCAGCACGGCAGCAGATCACCGAGAGCACACACACACACACAGGCCTGTATTAAACACATAAGTGTGTGTGTGTGTGGAGAGACAGCTTGTCATGTTGATCAGGTCTCGGTGTGAACGAGGTATCAGGGAAGGACATCAGGCCAGTTCCTTTGGATTATTCTCTCTGTCCCGTGCGCTTGTTGAGGAGCGTTTGCCGGCGTGTGTGGTTAGTTACTGTGAAAGCAGCTCTGGGGTGTGTGTGTGTGTGTTTACCACACATGTAACAGAAACTTCCAGCATCACTGATAACTCAGAAACACAAAACCAGAGGAGATAGTGTGGCTTCAGCGTTTCTTTGCTAATGTTTTAGGTGTTTTTTTATTGTCTGATGTGAAAAGTGTCTGTGATCTTCTGGTCTGTAGATACAGCTCAAGTTCCTCCTTCAACATCATATATATATATATATATATATACTGTGTATATGATCTGAGCATCTATGTGCCGTCTATAATTTTCATCAAAAATTAGGATTTTTCTCAGGCTCCTCTTTAATTGCAAAAAAAAACAAAAAAAACAGGATCTATACATTGCCCCTAAATTAACATTACTGAACCTATAAACAGAAAAAAGAACATACTTGTGAAAAATTCAGACAGCACTTTTTTCATAAATATAGTATAATATATACATAACTTTTAATGCATTATATACATTTAAAAATCATTTGAAACAATGTTTTTTTTTTTCAAATGAATGAAAACATTAAATCTGGTGTCAACCGTGTTTTTTGTGTGTCATACTCTTTAACAGAAAAATTATGATGACATTGGTGTTATAATACATTATAGAAGTGCTTTGAATTACTTAAGAGCACATACAGCTCATTATACAGTGTATTTAAAATTATTATTAATACACTGAATCATTTTTTTAAGCATTACAAAAAGAGGCTTCATGGATGTGATGTTAATTGGACTCAGAGTGTTTGTGAACAGAGTCAGACATCATGTGGCTTACATTAAGAGTGTTTTAATGACAGATTAAGAGGATTACAGTACAAGACATGTTTGTGTGTGTGTGTGTGTGAATATCCTGTGTGTAGAGCTGCTCAGCACAGAATATGTGAGCTCTGTTTCAAGCCCTACATAGGCTTCTACATAGACAGCACCCTTCTAAGGGATCATCCTCACTGAAATGAAACTTCATGATTGATTTGAAACACTAGTTAGTCTATGTGTCATGCATGAGATTAAAACATTATAAATATATATATATATATATATATATGTATATATATATATAACTTTTTTCTTGTTTATTTTTTATGTTGAGTTAAATATAAATATATTTATAGATTTCTGTTTTGTATTTTTTATTTATAGATTTGCATTGTTTTCATGTTTTGTTATTAAATATACAGTTATACTTATTATTTTTTATTTATAGATTTTTATTTTGTATTTATTTTGGTATTACATAAAATTATAATTTAACTTTTTTTGTGTTATTTTTATTTTGGTAGTGAATTTAAATATACATTTCTCTTTATCATTTAATTTATAGAGTTCTCTTTATTTTGTTTTTCAATTAAATCTGTTTATACATTTTTATTTCCTATTATTTCTCATTTTATTTTAATTATTTCACTCAGCTTCATGCATTATTTGTTTGGAACAGAGCTGTGGTGTGTGTTGTTCAGCAGTCAGGCTCCTCTCTCTCTCCGTGTCTTTCTCTCTAGGGTTGTTGACCTTTAAGCAGGGGGCAAAGGCTTTGCTCCTGGGGCTTGAGACATCAGAGAGAGAGAGAGAGGTGAGAGACCATAAAGACCTCCTCATGAAGTCAAACATGCATTTGATTTGTGCCCTGCAGGTGTGCAGAAGCCATGATGCTCAGCGCTGAGACGAAGCTCCAGGACATTCACAGACAGCTGCCCATCACAGCAGATGATGTCCAGACAGGTACAAGACCTGCAAGGTCATCGCTAACCCTGACAGCCTTCCTGAACACCGCCCTCGTCTGCTATTGGTCGCTCATACAGATAGCCCGCCCCCAAACTAACATGATTGATTGAGTCAGAAGTTGTGTGTTAAACGAACAATGATTGACACTCAGCTGACACTCCTGAACAAATGCTATTAAACATGTTCACTGAAATCTAAATATTTGCTAATAAGAAATGTTTCCTAGATTTAATAACTGATCTAAAACTAAAACTGAAATTGAAATAAACCTAAGTAGAACTAAAAAAAGTGTTTACTGTAAATATTACAGTAGACTTACAGATGAAAATGGAAAATAGAGAATTAAAAGCTAATTCTAAATTAGAATTAAAAATAACTAACTGGAAATGAATAAAAACTGACCTAAAATTAAAAACTAAACTAATATTAGAGCACGAAAAAGGCTGAAATGAAAATAAAAACTGAAAATATAAAAATAAAAGCTACTTTAGAGTACTAAATCAAATCAATAACTGGGAAGAAATAAAAACTTGACTGACATGAACATAAAACTGAATGACAAATAAACTTAAGTAATATATATATTAAAGGGGTCATGTTTTTTCCATTATTTTTAAATGTTTCTTAAGGATTTCTTACATGGTTAATGAAGGGGTTTTTTTGCACAAAATTAATAAATATGTGAAAACAAATATTATTTTCTCCCCTTATTCTTGTCAGGAATCTGTGGAAGCATATGTGTAGCAAAATTCAATTTGCAATGTAATATTCAAAATGGCAATGTATTTCTTATTTAAATTGACATTTTCCATTACCCCACATGTGCAAAATCTGGTGCGGAAGGAAAATGAAAATGAAATAATATTATTTACATTTGCCATTTACAACAATAATCTTAATATGTAAACTGCATACTAAGTTTAACACTGTATAATTTTCAAAATGAAAATGAAAATGTATAATCCTAATTAATCTGATATGTGTAACATGTCCAAGCAGAAATAGTACCAAAATTATCATTTAAATGTTATTTGTCCTAAATGCACTTAAACTAACAGTTAGGACACTTATGATTGCATTTTCATCATGACGCCGATATTTGTAGCAAAATTCAATGCGGCTTTGAAATCCATTTCGAGCTGACCACACCCACCCTCCATCAATCATTGCTTCAAGGCGGGGACTGGCGGAAGCGTGTTACGTTTAGATCGTTCCATAAAGTGGAGCGTGAACAAAGAAATAGTGGTGTTTTAGAAGATTTGTACGCTCATGTAGATGACAGAACTAGATCAATATTGGAGGATTTTGCAGAATTGTCAGCCTTAACAGACCGCGGTCACGTGAGCTGTGGACAAAAAGCTGACCAAGACATACACATATGCTTCCATAGGAATCAGCCGCTGTTTTGATTGGCTAATATCACTGCGTGGGAAACACTATCAATGCTGCCTCGCTATCACATGTTTTGAGTGTTATTACAATTAAAATAAAATGCTAATTTCCAGACAAAGCATTATGGAATGATTTCCTTGTGGTTGATGCATTGAGATCTAGTACCGCTTCATCTTCTAACAAATGTTCCTTTGTGAGCTCTTCATGAAGTTGTTATAGTGGGTGGGGCCTATGGTGAGAAGACGGCTATTCTATTGGTCGATGTCTTGCTCTGGAGGAGGTGTTTATGCAAACGATTGTGCCCAAGTGTCATCTTGCAACTCAGATCCAAAACAAGCTGTTTTTGGAGCTTGATTATAGATGTGCTTTGTTTACAAAGAAGAGGACATCTTAAGCTCTGAAACTTGCAGGATGTTTTAATCTTATCTGCCAAAAGATCAAGGCAAGTTTGATTTCTCATGTCATGACCCCTTTAAACATTATGAATTGATTGAAGAAACTGAAAACACAAAAAAAGAAAAAAAAAAAAGAAAAAGAAAACTATAATAGTATGCAAATAGTGCTAAAATAAGCATCACACACAGCAGCTTTAACAGAACGTTTGCTCTCCAGCAGGACCCGAAGAAACCTTTAACCTCCACAGAATAACACACACACACACATTTCTATGCACAAACATACTGAGAACTTGTATTTTAACACTTGGCTGATAGAAATCAGTTTTCTTTGAACCCAGAGGACAGTTTGTTGGTACTTCAGTGAGTCAGTGGTGAACGTCAGTCCTGGTGTGTGTGTGTGTGTCCTTCATGAGCCACCCGCAGCTCATCTAAACCGCTCGCTCAAAAACCCCATCTGGTCCATCATTATTGCCCTCGCGTGTGTGTGTGTGTGTGTGTGTGTGTGTGTGTGTGCGCGTGCATGCATGTGTGTGTGATGCTTTAGGTCTGAAGAGATCTGGACGGGTCACCCGAAATATTTTTGATCTTCTGAGATCCAAGCAAAGACTAAAAACTGGAGAAGGTAACATGCACAGTACTAGTGGACTACATAGTGCACTGTATATTTGCATTTACATTCATGCATTTAGTTTGGTGCCAGGTTACTATATATTTCAGACATTATGCAAAAAATAAATTATTTTATATGTTGAGTCATTTCGGAGATGGCAAATAACAGATTGACATGAAAGTGAGAAACTGAAATACTGTAAGAAGTGCTCCTTCAGTTTTTTTATTTTTAAATTTGGAAAAATTATTCATTATAGTGTATTTTACACTTTAAGCCAATTTTGAGTAGAAATGTCACAACTTTTGATGAACATTAGACAATGTTTCTGGTTCTTTTGTTAGCAGGTGCATTGCTTTGTGGGATTACTTAATGCTTTTTATAAATAAATAAATGTTAAACTGACCTAATGATTAAACTGAAATAATAGCAAACCTTAAACGTATTGCAAAAAAAAAGAAGAAAGAAAACAAACAAAAAAAAACAATAAAAACATAAATATATATAAAATACCAACATGACCAAAATTGAAATAATAAGAGAATAAAAGATAATTATAAGTATTATTTTAAATTAGCAAAAGCACATAACAAAATTATTACAAATTAAACTAAAATTAAAATAGAGAGAGGATAAAGATATTTACAAGAGGTGTTGTAGCTCATATAAATATAAACTCTCTTTCTCTGTCACTTTCTCTCTCACACTTTATATATATATATATATATCTATATATATTGTGAGAGAGAGAGATATTACGGTTTAGTTTTATTTAGTTTGTTATTTTAGTACTTCATCTTAAACTAATAAACTTAAACATTTAAGATTTTATAATATTGTAATATTGAAATAATTTGAAATTTAACTTTTTATTAGTGCTCTTACATTTTTTTTTTTGTCATACCTTAAGTTGAAAGACTCTATAATTGTTCTTATCACTCTTGTTTTTAAAATTTTTGTATTTTTGTATATTTATCCTGGTTTGTTTATTTATAGAATGGCTATGTAGTTGTTTTAAAATGGGTGTTTGAAAAGTTAGTAAAATTGAGATGTTTGATTTTTGCCATGAATATAACCATTGTTGCTGGCGTGGCATTGAACCATAAATAAATAAGAATTAGTGCTCTCAAATGATTAATCGCATACAAAATAAAAAAAGATTTTTTTTAGTTACATGTGCTGTTGTGAGCTGCAGTAGTATGTAAGTATGCTGCTCTGAGCATGTATGAAGCATGTCGGATACATCAGGTGTTTGCGTGTGCTCATACATGCTGATGTACTCAGCGTTGGCATGGAAACGTCTCTGTGTGTTTGGCACCGCGACACGCCTGAGGTGGGAGAGGCAGGTAACACTTTAACTTTGTTATGCTTTTATCTGCCAGGTCTGTGGGAGACCCTTCGCATGTGTGTGTGTGTGTGTGTGCGCATGATGTCACTGTGCGCGTGTGTGTGTGGCCAGAATCCCTGCCTACCACAATAATATAGAGCACGCTGTGACCAAACCCACCCGCTGCTATTACATTTTCCACTGAAGCTGATGCCCAGTGCACGAGTGTGTGTGTGTGTGTGTGTGAACCTCTGGAACGTGTTGTACATCCGATCGGATCTCCTGCGTTCAGAGCTGTTGTGAAAGCTGCAAGCTTTACTAACCAGTTATTGCATTATAAATTAGCAGAAGAATTCTTTATTGTGATACATGTGTTTTTTTATTGAATGTCTTTAGTAATATTACTGTAACTTATTATAGTGCTTCGTTTTTAAATTCATTTTACAATTTAAAAATAAAACATTTTGAAAACGTATATTTTTACATCCATTTGAAAAAAAAAAAAACATTTAAATGCAATTTCATAAAACATTTAGATTAAAAACAGTATTTTAAAATAAACAGTAAACAAAATTGAATAATAAAAAAGCATTGATCTATTTGAAAAAATGTACATAAATTGTAAAGCGTTTTAAAAATAAAATGGCACAAATGAGATGAGATGATGCTGATATGATAAATAACTGCTGGTCGTTTGCATCAGCTCATATTGGGAGTTCAGGTGATAGTTTATGAATATTTATCGTTTTTTGCGGTATATTTGGGCCCAGACTGGGAGTATATGATTTCTTGTAACCTTTTCAAATGAGAAAACCCTGAAACGAGTTCCAATAAGCCAATCACAGCTGCTGAATTTAATTAGCAGTAATATGAATCGTTAATCAAACAGAAACGTGACGCTGAATGACATAATTGGAAGCGGTCTGATTTTAGCACCTCCACGCGGCTGAAAGGTCAGCGAGATGTTTTGGCATTTTGACCCCGATGATGATGATGCTGGTAATGATGATTCTGATGATGATGATAGGTCATGTGACACGAGGTGGCCAATAACGCGGTGTGAAGATGATCGCTGTTGTCAGAGTGTCACTGCGGTGATGAGTGACGTCTGATCCGGAATTAAGTCAGGATAACGTGTGTTTCTGGGGTGTGTGTGTGTGTGTGTTCTGAGCGTGTGCCCTTTTCTGTATGTGTGTGTTCTGATCCGTCTTGAGCTGAATTCTTCCACACCTCGCTGTGTTCTGCCTGAAGGCTCTGACAGGTTCGATTTCTTCTCCCCTGAATGTTGAGCTGCGAATGAGATTCTCCAAATGAGACACACACACACACGAGTCGAGCTGGAACCTGACCCGATCTTCTCACCTCTGGTTCCCCTGAATCTGTGAACATACAGACAAAAACACAAACATCACCAGACCACGAGAGATCAAAGTCATCTAGTCCTTCCTTTCTTTCTTTCTTTCTTTCTTTCTCTTTCTTTCTTTCTTTTTTCTTTCTTTCTTTCAGTTCAATTAAATTCGATTCAATTTAATTTGCTTTATTGGCATTACATACTTGGTTATATATAACCAAATCATTGGTCATAGCGGAATGAGATATGCATATAACATACATTCAACAATAAACAAAACAAAATATATTCATATATATATATATATGTATATACAGTGGGTACGGAAACTATTCAGACCCCTTCAATTTTTCACTCTTTGTTATATTGCAGCCATTTGCTAAAATCATTTAAGTTCATTTTTTCCCTCATTAATGTACACA
>JAUCMR010000142.1:1380736-1403220 GCA_032357425.1 Enteromius argenteus | reverse complement strand
AAACATTATTTGAAATATGTCCATTTAGATTTGTATGAAAAATATAGTCGACTATTTGTAAAAGTAATACAAACACTCTTTGATAAGATTTTTTAGTTTTAGTTTTTTTTTAGTTTTAATTATTTGACTACAAATCTCACCTCATCTTTCCTCCCAGTGATTATTTCCAGGATAAACTGAGATGCCCCCAAGCTGGCTTCTTAAAACTGACTAAATATTTCTTTTGTTCTTTTGAACGGCTCTTTGAAAGGAACGGATCCCCAAGATTCGGATCCCCTCAAATTAACCTTCACTAACCAGTGTCGTGAAGGACCCCACCCACCCCTCCCATAATCTCTTCCAGCTTCTGCCATCAGGAAGATGCTACAGGAGCATCAGAGCCCGCTCTGCAAGACTGCTCAACAGCTTTTCCCCCCAGGTTGTGAGAGCCCTCAATTCCAACCACTTCACCCCCTCTGAAATCCTTATCCACCATGTAAACTGTTGAAAAACTCAAAACACATTTTTTGCAATTCTGAGAGCGCTACACACAGGTGAGTGGGCTTGACAAACCACCTGTAGTAACGCATTCTTTGCACCAGACACTTTCCTATAAACACTACATGCACACAGAAAACATTGTGCACCTGTGAGTGTTCTACATACAGGTGAGTGGGCTGGACAAAACACCTGTAGAAACACTCTTATATGCACCAGACACTTTCTTCTTAACACTTATTAACATGTTACAAGGACCTAATAAAGACTTAACAAATGTTAACTTGTCAACGGACCACAAATCATTTTGCACTATTTGCTTCTTAACCTTTAAATACCTTTTCTGCACATTATTATGTAAACTACTTGTATAGTCTGTCTTAGGTTATGTGCATGTATAGTCAATTATTTATAGTACATGTATTGTATAGATTTAAAAAAATGTTTCTATGTCTAGTGTATTTAGGGTCATATTTATGTTTATTTATGTAGCACTGTTGTCACTGTATGTCCACACATGTAGCGGAATGACAATAAAGCTTGATTGACTTGACTTGACTAGGGAACTCACTAGTTTTTAAGTCTACATATGATGCTCAGAAATGGGTTTTGAGACCCTGATGCCTAAAAACGTCTTTGTCTTTGTAGGCAACTCAATAGGTTTTAAGACTATGGTACATAAAAATGCTGTCTTTGTAGGAAACTCACTAGTTAGGAAATTGACAGAAACTGTTATGTAGGAAACTCAGACTACTTCAGGTTTTGTTTTTGAAAAAGACTGGTATGCAGTATAGTCTATAATCATTGCACTGAAATGATGAAATTGCAGTTTTGATATGTTTACGTTTAAGAGACCTGCAGCCTGACCAACACAAGTCCAGTACGAGTTCATAAATGAAAGCAGCTGGATTCAATCATGTTCTAGACGCTGTTGTTTATCATGTAGACGCGAATTAGTTTCTCCAACGCAAACCGTGTGAAACAGATGTAGAAAAATGTAGTCTGCTTCATTTCCAGTTAGGGGTGGCTGTCTAGACCAGCTGATCGGCAGCTTCTAATCAACCCTTTCCATGGAATAAAACCATTTCGCAAGAATTGAACTGATTTCCAAGAATCTTGTAGTGAAAGACAGGATAAACAACACTAAAACTCGTGATTCTTACAGCCATTCCTGCAGCAATCCTCCTTGATCAGTTCTGTCTTAATTAATAGTCTTTAGATAATTAAACCTGAATGCATTCACCTGGAAAACAGAATTGCATGAGATAAAATGTTTTGAATGCTTTAAACGTTCACTGCACCATGTGATTTCAGTCTTATTTTTATCTTGCTTTCCAGTAAACATTATGGAAGATAATGCAGACGCTCAATTATGAAAAATCACAGTACAAAGGGACTGTACTGGGGGATTGGGCCGGACGAGCTCTGTCCAACCCTCGCCGCCAGGGGGTTAAAATCCCTAGGGCTCTGCCGAGCTCTCAGCCCTCTTCCCGGACAGCACCTGAAAACAAGACAGAAAAAGCATTTTCTGCAGTGATAATTGTCTCTTTGAGTTAACCTTATTTTCCGACCCCCTTAGAAGATTTTTCTCATTTTAAGCAGTCTTAATATTATTGCTTTCTTTACACGCCGATGCTTTGGTCTACATTTGCTGCTTCTGATTTAATATCTCGTTTTGCTTTACTCTCTCATGACTCGTTTAGAACGTGCTCGTGTGTCAAACCTTACTGTACCACCTAGATAGACAACATAAACAGCGAGTTTATTGACTGAACCACTACTTTGTGTCCATGATGCTATTTAGGTAGACGGCACACAAGTGATTTTGAGGTCTGTCTTACTCTTATGTAGGTAGGCGTTATGCAAGGTTTTGAGATGTCCAAAAACACTGTGTAGGCGTGAAGCTCACCATGTGAAGCACATGCTTAGAAATGCAGTCTACATAGATGTATTTGTAACTTCTGAGAGCAAATGTCTTGCTGTCTGTGTAGGCGGCTTGCTAAGTTTTAAAATTCCCGAAACGTATGTCTGTATGGACTACTCATTAGGGCATGTGCCTAAAAACACTGTCTATGTAGACAATTCACTAGGTCTTGAGAAATGCTGTCTATGTAGGGTTCTTCTGACAGCTCTTTAGGTTAAAAGACATGTACCAAAAGTCTGTTTTTGATTGTTATGCCTAAAAATGTGTTTCCAGGCATTGCAGTCAAAAACAGACTTTGTAGGAAGTTTATGGTGCATATTACATGTAGGGAACTGACTTTTGAGAATATGATTCCCAGAAATGTTCTTTATAAGAAACTCACTAGTTTTTGAGACAGTGATGTCTAAAAATGTTTTCTATGTTGGCAACTCACTAGGTCTTGATACTAGAATGCTCAGAAATTAAATATATGCAACTCTAGGCTTTTAAGACTGAAAATGCTGTCTATATGGAATTAACTGAGACTATGGTGTTAGGCAACTCACTACACCTTGATACTAGAATGCTCAGAAAAGCTGCCTATATATATACACGATTCTTCGGGTTTTAAGACTTCAAATGCTGTTTATAGTAAGGTTTTGAGACTATGATGCCTAAAATGCTGCGTGTGAAGAAACTCACGTGAGACTAACACCCAGAAATGTTGTTTATAGGCAATTTATAGGTTCTGAGAAAATTATACAGATGTTGTTTGTAGGAACTCACTTGAAATGCCTTAGAATGTCGTCTATGTAGGGAACTCGCTAGGTACTGAGAGTATGACGCGCATCAGTAATGCTGCCTATGTGGTGCTCACCAGCTTCAGATCTGCGCTGAGGTGTTGTCTAGTGAGTGAGCGCAGTGTTTATTGACACAGACGCAGTTAAGTTAGCGGTTTCGAGAAAGTCGAGCAGGAAAAGAGACGCTTCCTCCTCCCTCAGAGCGCGAGCTTCACGAACATTTCCTGTCGAGTTTGTGACTCACGTCCATCTCCGCGCGCTTCCTCTCAGATGAGGGAGGAGAATGAGACGCGAGCCGATATAAGAGCATCGATCCGAGGTCAGACGCGATGGAGCGTGTAATGGAGCGGCTCGGTTTTGCATCGGTTCTTCTCGTTTGTCTGGTGTCTGGTGAGTTTCCGCTTCGGTCTCGTTACTGCGACGCGACGCGAAGCTCTGACGCTGATGCCGCTGAACACCAGCGCCTCACTGGAGCGTTGGAGAGTCGTGTCGCGTCAAACTCGGTTTTTATGGGGAGTAAATGGATTAATTATTATTTCCTCTTTCAGTGTCTGAAACTGTCAGACAACACGAGCTGGACACGTTTCCTCGTGTGTGTTGGTGTGTGCGTGTGCGTGTGCGTCTGCGCGCGCGCGCGTGTGTGTTTGAAACTCCACTTATGTTCCTGCTGTCTAACTAGTTCGGTCTGTTTCTGTTTACTAAGTGCTGTGACATTTGCTGTGACATTTGATACTAAAGTCGTGTAAAATATTTTAAAAGCGTTGTTTTTTGAGTTGTTACTATATAGTGTGATCTCCTTCAAATCTTTACCACTGTTTAACTAGTACTGCGGCGGTGGTGCCATGATACAGTAGGTTATTATAACTAAATATTATAGTTAAACGTTGAAAAAAAATCGTTAACTGAAATTAACTTTATGTATATCTTACAATATTGATTTATTTATTTTTGCTTTCATTTACATTACTTAATACAATAACTAAAACTAAAAATGAAATAAAATTAATTAATACATATGATATAGAACCAGACAAAAAAATGAGACAAAAAATAAATAAATAAATTAAATAAAAACATTTAAAATATGAACAAAGGTGTCTGCAGAATGACATGTCACAATTTTAATAAAAATAATATGATAAAAAATGAATAAATAGATGTAGAAGTTAGTAAGAATCTTGGTTAACTTACCATTAAATCTCTATTGATATAAAATCAAAGAGAAAAAAATTTAATCCTTTTTTTATATATTAATATTAAAAAGTGCATCAAACATTACACCAGGGTTTGCCAAATTGGGCTTAATGTATGAACTTAAGTGCCTTGATTATTAATAATTAATTATATCATAAAAGTCACAAGGGCCTTTTATCAATTTAATGCAGCTTGTATTAGATTTATATAAAATGAATTCTTCTTAAATTAGGCTGCAGGTGTTTTTGTCCTGCATCTTCATCACTGTCCATCATCACTAAAGTAAAACACAGCGTCCATCCACACAGATGTTTCTGAGGTTTAGCGTGAAACAACATCATGCATTTAAGAGATCCTGAAGATCCAAATATAATCCGTTTACCAGTAAGATGCAGCATGTGTTTGCGTTTATTTTCCTGGCAGACGCAGATACCGAAGCATCATCCAGCTGAATGTTGAGACGGTTACGTCATCAGATCCTCAGATGCTTGTTGCTGTAGAAAATGTTTTTTTAATTAACAAGGGTTTGAGGTCCAAACTAACGTCACTTTGCAGTTTGCACAATGTCTGTGATTTAGCTGCTGTTTTGGTGATTTTCAGTGGATTTATGAAGTCAGTTTTTCACATTAAATGTAAACATCATCCACTAACTAACCACAAACAAAAACATTAAGTTTGGCTGATCCAAGGTTTTTTGTTTTTTTAAACTTAAAATAAAATAAAATAAAAACATTAATGCAAATAAAATAAAATTAGTGCTGTCAAATGATTAATCACATTCAAAATAAAAGTTTTCATTTACATAATATATGTGTCTATATTGTGTATATTGCATGGTAATGTTTAAGAAAAATATATGTTTATAAATTATAAAAAAAAATATCTATCTATCTATCTATCTATCTATCTATATATATATATATATATATATATATATATATATATATATGCAGAATAAATATAAATATGTATCTACCAGTAAATATTTCCAAAACATATACTGTATGTACTGTATTTATATATACATAATAAATATACACAGTACATATATTATGTAAACAAAAAATGTTATTTTGGATTTGACAACATTAAATAAAATATTTAAAAATACATATTTTTATAGTTTAACTTGAACTTCTAAATTAACTATAACAAAAATAATATTAAAGACTATAAAGACATATTTAAAAAATAATAATAAAAATTACTAAACATAAAATTACTATAGCTTTAAATGTTATTAAAATAAAAGCATAAATGTGTGTGTGAATATATGTATACATATATGTATATATATATAAAACTAATGAAAGCTGTAATAGTATCTCAATGACGGTTCTGATCTGGTCTCTGTTTGTGTCTCAGGTGCATCAGCTCTGCTCCACACAGCCAGTCAACACAGAGTGTGTAAGTCATGTGACTCTCAGCCGGCGAGCTGCAAGTCAAATAAGTGCGTCGTCAACTGCACCGTATCCAAGGTCTGCCCGAGTCCAGATGACGTCTGCGCCGCCGTCTGGTATGATGCACTCGTGAACATGAATCATGCGGCTGAAGAGGGGTTTGTTCCAACACGCTCACAGACGTGATGCAGCATTCCTCACTTACAGCAACAGTTCACCTACAATTGAGCTGAAAATGCACTCGTTCAAGATTAGGATGAGTTTGTTACTTCATCAGATTTAGAGAAATGTAGCATTGCATCGGTGTCTCAGCAATGGATGCTCTGCAGTGAATGGGTGCCGTCAGAATGAGCGTCCACAAACATCACAATAATCCACAGCACTCCAGTCCAACAAGATGTTTGCTTCTGGCTAAAATGAGTCATCTATCCACAATATTGTTTTCTTCAGTGAAAAACTTCACTGAATTTCACTGGAGGAAGACTTATTATGGACTGTTTTTTAGACTGCTGTGGATTATTGTGATGTTTTTATCAGCTGTTTGGATTCTCATTCTGACGGCACCCATTCACTGCAGAGCATCCATTGCTGAGACACTTTTCTCCAAATCTGATGCAGAAACAAACTCATCCTAATCTTGAATGGCCTGAGAGTCAGCACATTTTCAGCTCATTTAAATTTTTTAACTGAGAAATTCCTTTAAGAAATTGCAATAAAGAGAACTTCTTGAGCCCCTTTTTCAAAATGAAACCAAAACATTTTCAGTCTGAATCATTATTGAAGGGTTAGTGTGTCTAAAAATGTATCATTTACTCTTCCCTATTTGCATTTTCTTTTGGGTGAATGATCCTTTAACAGTAAGTTCTTTACATATCCAGGGCGTTTAGGTTCTTTTTTGATATAAAAATGTTAGATGTAGATGTATAATAGATACAGACTAACCTGTACACTGCTGCATTATGAGTTTAGTTTGTAGTTTGACCTCTAGTGATTATTACATGAAAATAGAAAACGGCATAAGTTTCTTTTAAGTTTTTGAATAACTTCTTTTATTATTTTATTTGAAAGAATAACATGTGAAAGTGAAAGCACATTTCATAATTCACTGTGGCATCCATTAAAAATATATATATATATATATATATATAGATACATACAGATCAGTGTATCTTTTTTAAATTCAATTTTATATATTCGTTTTTCATTTTAATTATTATTGTTTTTGTCAGTTTTGTTAGCTTTTGTTTTCTGTAAATATATCTATGATTTTTATTAATTATTTTTTTTCTTTTTATGTCTGTGTGTGTATATATATGTATATGTCTATATATATATATATATATATATAATTAGTATTTCAACAATGTAATTTTGCTTTCATTTTATTATGTTTTTGGAATTTTTTTAATTTAGAGTTTTACTTTTTCATTTTTAGTTTCTGTTATTTTTTCAGTTATTTTAGTCCTTTTAGTATTTTAGTAGATTATGAAATATACAATTAGCTGATACAGTAAACTTTTAACTTTATTTTCTTTTCAGCCCACTTTTGTCATTCTGGTGTGATTTCAATTCATTTCACTTCCATTTTATTTGCAACAGTGGAAATGCGCATAATTATACTGCGCATTTTGCCGAAGGTTGTAAAGCACTGGGATATTGACTCATGCAGAAAAGACATAATGCACAGTGCAGGATAAGTATAGTTAGTATACTAGTGATTGCATGAGCTTTATTTCTGTCTCTCAGGTGGAGGGAGGCTGGGGTCGTGATGATGGAGGCGAGGTGTCATGACCCGATGCAGCCTCTGAAGGGTGTGATGCTGGACAACTACAACAGCTCAGACTGTATGCTGACGGTCAACAACAACAACCCTAACATCCGTCTGTGCGCCTGTACAGGACACGAGTGCAACGAGCACACACTGCTGAAAAAACCTTATGATGAGGACGCTATATGTGAGTGTGTGTGTGTGTGTGTGTGTGTGTTTGTGTGTGTGTGTGGTTTCCTACTGTTTGTTATCATCAGCACTGAGTAGGTGTGTGTTTGTGGTTTTGTACGTGTAGTATTTGTTTTTAGGTTTCCACCAGGTGTGTTTATGGCTTTCAGTGCATTACACATTTCTGATTCATAAAGTTGATTCATAAAGTGTCTGTAGTAATTCTGTTGATTTTGCATTAAAGCAACACAGTCGAGATAAACTATAGCTTATATAAAAGATACCTCTGAACCGCCTCTAAAGAGAGAACCTGTATGATGAGAATGTCATGATGTATGATTCAGCTTGAAATCACAGGAAAAAATGACATTTAGAAATATATTCAAATAGAAAACAGTTACTTTAAATAGTAAAAAACATTTAAAATTTTTCCTGGTTTGCTGTACAAATAAATGGTGACCAGAGGAGAGTTCTTCTAAAAAAAATTCAAAATCTTACTGTTCATATACTGTGTATATTTATTATGTATATATAAATGCACACACATACTGTACAGTATATATTTAGAAAAAAAATATGTTTATACATTTATATTATATATAAATATATTTAATAAATAAACATACCATATTTTTCTTAAATATATACATATATGTGTTTGTATGTATCTGGACATAATATATGTATGTTTACTGTGTATATTTATTATGTAAACAAAACGTTTTATTTTGGACACAATCACGATTAATCATTTGACAACACTAGTAAAAATGCATAATTATAAATAATGTAAAAAAAGAAAAAGAAAGCAAAAATACAGTAATATAAATACTACACACACAATATCATAAATAATACAATAATAATGATAAAAAATAAGTAATTATTACTGAAAATCAATTAAATATTAAAATAACTAATATTAACCGATACAGATTTTCAAGCATATATTTGTAAGTGTTGAAATGAACGTTAAACTACATTAATAATAATGCTTGCTTCAAGTAAATAATGAGTTTTCCTTTATAAAAGGCAGTAACAGAATGAATGAATCTAGATCATATGAATCTGTATTTCTCTCTTTCTCTGTGTGTTTTCTCAGTGTCTGTGACCAATAACAGTGAAGGGTTCAGACTCCCTCAGCTCTGTAGGTTCTGTGACATTGAATTTACGGAGTGTAACGCCACCGGCTTCTGCGAATCCTTCTGCGAAGTCACCTCCATCTGCGAGCACCCCGACGAGGTCTGCGTCAGTGCCTGGTGTGTCTTCACTTCTCTGTTATACATCTTTGTTTAGGTTTACAGATTTAATCTTCAAATCTGAATCTCAGTGCTGCTAAAATAACACTGTGGAGAATCTGTGTTTACTATCACTGCTGTCTAGACATTCTTCAGTCTCTGCGCAAACTCGGCCTGAATGACCGTGTGTCGACCACGACTGCGTTAATCAGGAAATGGCTTCACTCTGATACAGGAAATCCTGTCTGACTTCCAGAAAATCCTGCAGGAAATAGTTCAGTTCAGCTCGCAGAGTGAAAGCACACAGTCAGAGCGATCATGACGTGATAGAAGGCAATAGTTCAACTAAAAGGAATGTGTTTGTTTGTTGGAGAAATGTAGCGTTGCATCAAGGCCCTGATATACTTCAAAAAGTTCTCTTTCGTTTTTCATTTGAGGGCAAAAAGAAGTTGGAAAAGGCTGAGTTGACAGTATACTGTTTCTGAACATGCAGACCCCCCTAAACATGACAGGCGCTCGCACGTAGCCTTTAATAAGTTTGATAAAAACAAAGGTTATTTATTTTTATGCCTTTTTAAATTCACTTTGAAAGAACAACAACATCAGCAGCAGTATGGTGGAATATTGATTTGTTTGTTACCTTTACTTTTATTCTTTTCATGGCTTTGGAAAACTTTTATATGATGTTTCTCTACGTCACTTTTTGCTTAACTCCGGGTCATTGACACAAGCTTCGTTATAATTTCTTTGTAGGAATTAATTGCTTTCGCTGAATTTTTAAAGTCTCCCCTCGGAGCGATTGTACAGGTGTGGATATATCTGTGGCATGTATATATTGATTTGGAGATGTTATTACCTTGCCTGACCTCGGCTGAATGAGAAAGAAGGTGAAAGAAGGTGGAGTTTCAGAACACACCCACTCACTGTGTCACCCCCTCGGACCAATGGTAGATCAAAGGTGTTTGTAGGAGTCAAAGCAAACTACCCAAAAAGTCTTTGGTGAGCCGTTTCGAACTACCAAAACAAACTCAAAACGAACGTAATTTTAGCTTGATTTTTTGTTTGAAATGACATCATTTCAGTTCGTTCTTTGATTTTCTTTGAAGTATATCGGGGCCTTCAGTGTCTCAGCAATGGAAGTGAATGGGTGCCGTCAGAATGAGAGTCCAAACAGCTGATAAAAACATCACAATAATCTACAAGCAATCCACTACAGTCCATTAGTTAACATCTGGAAAAGACAAAAGCTGCTCGTTTGTAAGAATCAAGTCTATTATAGTCTGGCTATTATACATAGAATAATGCAAAAAGTACAATATAAGGTAACACTTTATAATAACTACACACTATGGATCATTAGTTAAGCATTAGTAAACACTTAATTCATCCTTTATAAACCATTGTTCCAACATTTTTATGCATCAGTCTGCAGTTTTACAAGTGCATCTATAAATTCCTTGTTCTTGAGCATATATAAAATGTTTTGTTCGATGCTAGACACTTCTGGTAATCTCGAAATGATGGAATAAAATCCAATCAACTCACAGTGTGCATGTTGTGTTTCAGGAGTAGAAACAAAGGGAAAGCCACCCTGGAGACGATGTGTTACAACCCTTCGCTCCCATTTTACGGTCAGTATCTGACGGACTACAACAACTCCTACTGTCTGATGAAGCAGGTGAAGGGCATGGAGGACGAATTCTACATCTGCTCCTGCAATCAGGAAGAGTGCAACGATCTCCTCTTCTTTAACCCCAGTAAGACCCCCGGTAAGTGCCAGTAAAGACATATAATGTTACAAAAGATGTCTATTTCAAATAAATGCTGTTCTATTTAGTATTTATTATTATAGAAAATACACATAGAAAATAATTATTTTACATTTTAAAAATATTTCACAATATTTCTGTTTTTACTGTGTTTTTAATCAAATAAATTTGACCTTGATGGACAGAAGAGACTTCTTTCAAAAACATAAAAACAATCTTAATGATTCCAAGCCTTTAAACAAATCTTTACTTGCTGTCTGAGTGAGGTTTTCTCGATCTAAATAAGAATATTTAAAGTCATATATCAGTTTTGCGTAGGTCATATAAAAGCATTGTTGTGCGAGTGGTTTTCTGCTGAAGCGTTCAGACGTGTGGTTTCCTGTCTGTGTCTAAAGATCATCACATGCAGAAATGTTGTTTTTACAGCCGTGGGTTATTTCTGTGTCTTCGTGTGCACGTGTGCAGGTTTGTGTTTGGTTGCACATCACTGTGTTTACTGTAACGTGTATCATCAGGCAGTTTTGTGCAAGGAAAGGGCCACTAACGTTTATTTCTGCCTATGACTAGAATATGGTTTTAGATTAATTAAACAGGAAGCTGCATCATGTGTTTCTGAGAGGAAACTTTTGGTGCAGAAAATATCCGTCCGTCCAAATTAAAAAACTGCAAAAGTATATATTTTTTTCCATGTATTTAAATGTTTCTGAGTCACATTTACATACGATGCACAGTTTTCTGAGAAACTGTAAAGTGTCAGGGAACAATAGACTGACACCCTTTTTTTTTAACACATTATTTCACAGTAAAATTGCATAATAGTGAGAAAGCAGAAGGTTATTTTTTGTTTGTGAATATCTAGTTTAGTTGCTTTTAAATCCTGAATCTGTTTCAAGTGTTTAAACTAACTTTATTAGTTTACTGATTAGTTAGCATTTTCTCAGAAGTGCTCATAAAGCTTTTATTTGGTTTCCTGTGTGTTTTACTCCCGGAAGATTTTAACAGTCTTCTACAGTATCGTGTGCAATAAAAACATCTTAGATAGACAATACATCTTTAAATCAACTAACACTTACCTTTTCTGTTCTTTTGACTTTTCATGCTTTTTTGTTTTTTTTTATGTTTCATAATTTACATAACTTTAAACATATTTAAGCTAGTTAAGTTCTTAAGTTTATATCTAAATTTCAAATTTCTAATACCATATTGACCCATATATATGATGACCCTGATTATAAGATGACCTCCCTTTTTCCAGATGCACCTTTCGGAAAACAGCTTTTTGAAAGCTATTATTGTGGGTGTATTACTGACATGTTAAAGTCTAGACCCCGAATATAAGGCGGACACATTTTTTCTAACCTTTTCTCATAAAATTATGTACCTTGGTGCAGTTTTTGTGCAGCAGCATTTTTAGGTATCTTACTGCACCTTCCACCACCATTTCAAAGATAAATAAAACACAGTTTCAAAATGTGTACCCTGGCACATTTTTATTACATTGATGTATTGAGGAGGTTCAGAGTTGAAATATCTGTGGACTGTTGCTAAAAGATAATGCTCTATCGTGTTGGAAATATGCCCTGCACCAAATTCAACCCTAAACCTACCCAAGTGTTAACAAATGCAAAACTTTATATAAAACCACATTTGTTTGATGTTTCAACTTTTCAACACACCTGATCCAACTAATCAAGTCCTTCAGGCTTAATTGAAAACTGCATAGTATGTGTTTTGGAGCAGGGTTAGAACAAAACTCTGCAGCCCTCCAGGGAACAAGGGTGTTTTACACAGATCTGGGCTGAAACCAATGGAGCTACGATCAACTTTGTGTGAAAAGGAATAAAAAGCTGCCTCTAGTGTTAATATTTTTTTGAAAACTGAAGTGATATGTACTTGTTGGTACATATTTTGTGTCTCACTAAAAAGAGACCAGGGCTGCGTTTCCCAAGAGCATTGTAAGCCTAAGTTGATTATAGCTCCATTGGTTTCAATGGGTCTACGATGTACTTAAGCTTACGATGCTTTTGGAAAATGCAGCCCAGGTAGGTTATTTCTAGGGGTGTAACAATACATTGATATGGATCGATGTATCAATTAAATGTCTAACAATATGATGCATCGATGCCACATTTAAAATATCGATATGCGGTACCTTTATTTTGACACTCTCCACATCCTCAAATGTCCATCTACACATCCTTGCGAAAGCGTGTGTTTTAATCTGCTCCTCAAACTGTCTACTGTGCTTGTGTGTTAAATAGTGCGAATACAATGCTAAAGACACATCTCTCAAAAGAGACCACTGCAGCAGTTGTTTGACTGTTAGATCTTGTGTGAAGGATCAAATGTTAAGATATGTTCAACAGCTATTTTTTTTTTATTATTATTGTTTCTTCTTTCTTTTTTTTCCTTACTAGAGTACCTCAGTGATTTGCACTATTGCACATTTTGGCACAAAATACTGGAAGGCTTTAACTGTTGCCACCATAAGCTTGATTGATTTCATGTGACTTCATTTATTCTCCCCTAATTTACTTTTCTTTATTAAAAAAAAAAAAATGTTTTGGTTAGCTTATTGTTGTAAATGTTCTAATTAGGACAGAGAATTAAAAGAGTTTATGTATCTACAAATATCGTATTGCTGGTGGAGAAAATCGACACTGAATCGTATCGTGATGAACTGTCCGATTTACACCCCTAGTTATTTCAGATTTATTTCCAAGAAAATAACATTGTCTTATATTCGGGTTAAAAACAGTAATGCATCTAATGTTTGTAATAGTTCTGTTTCAAGTAAACCAGTAGTAATTTTCATCTGGTGTTTCTGTGCAGATTCAGCTTCTCCAGGATTTGTTAAGGATAGATTCCCGCCGGTGCTGCTGGTCAGTCTGCTTCCTGCGTTGATCGCTGTCGTCATTCTCTTCTCGACCGTCTACTGCTATCACCTGTTTCGCATGCAGAACCTCAAAGCGCCCAAAGGCAACGACAGCGAGACCTGCGCGATCATCATAAGTGACGATGACCAATCCAACAGCAGCTCGGCCAACGCCAACAGCCTGAACCACAACACTGAGCTGCTCCCGATCCAGCTGGATGTCATCGTCGGGAAAGGCCGCTTCGCTGAGGTCCACAGAGCCAAACTCAAGCAGGGAGCCACGGACGAATCCTTCCAGATGGTAGCGGTCAAAATATTTCCTTACGAGGAGTACGCCTCGTGGAAAACCGAGTGGGAGATTTTCTCTGACGCCGAGCTTCGGCACGAAAACGTGCTTCAGTTCTTAACTGCCGAGGACCGGAAGGCCGAACGACGCTATTGGCTGATAACAGCCTATCACGAGCGCGGGAACCTGCAGGAGTTCCTGACGCAGCACGTGATTGGCTGGGACGAGCTGTGCCGATTGGGAGGGTCTCTGGCGAGGGGTGTGGCTCATCTCCATGCCGACCGGACGTCGTGCGGACGAGCTAAAGTGGCCATCGTGCACCGTGACCTGAAGAGCGCGAATGTGCTGGTGAAGTCAGACCTCAGCTGCTGTCTGTGTGACTTCGGTCTCAGTCTGAGGCTCGATAACTTGTCTCCTGAAGAACTGGCCAACAGCGGACAGGTGAGAGTCTGGCAGCACTACTGACTGAAACCCTGGCTCATGTTCAGGAAAATATTATTTTTTGGTTAACAGTGAATCACTTTGATAACAGGTTGGTTTACAGTAACTTAACAGAGAGTTATTGAGTGTGATGAGATAACTATAAAAATAATGAAATAAGATTTAAACACTCTAAGAGTAAGTGACATCTGTGTCAGCCACATGCTCAAAAACCATAACAATCAAAGCATTATATTTAAAGAGGACATGAGACAGCAAAATACTGAACTGAAAGGGTAGGAAAAACATTTATCTAGAAAAAATTCAAATGAAAGCATTATATAAGCACAATTTCTTTTTTTCTGTGTAACTTTTGATATAACAGAGTGATATTGAGCAGAAAAACAAGCATTTTAAAATGAAGGTCTACAGTATGTTTTATATTAAATTTTGAAAATGTAATTGCGTTACACCAAGCAGATTTAAGTCTGTCAGATAATGTGAGTGTCAGTTGAACTGACCAAAGCTCCGCTGATCTCTCTCAGGTGGGAACGGCGAGATACATGGCCCCTGAGGTGCTGGAGTCCAGACTGGATCTGGAGAACATCGAGTCCTTCAAACAGGCCGACGTTTACTCCATGGCTCTGGTGCTGTGGGAGATCACGTCCAGATGCAGCGCTATCGGAGGTAAGAGTCTGTCATATTACACACACACTAAATTTTTATTAGAAAAAATCTAATTGTAATTTTTATATATATATATATATAGATATATGTGTGTGTGTGTGTGTGTAAAAATTTGGGTGATTCTATAATTGTGGTGTCCATTTGGTGTCTGAAGTAATTATTTATTTTATTTTAATTTAATTTAATTTATTATTTTATTATTTATTATTCTTTACTAATTGTTATGAATTACAAGATGTTACATTCCGTAATAATATAATAATTTATTTTAAAAGTGATTTCTTCTTGTCCGCATTAGTCGATGTATTTGTTCGAAGCCGCAATTATACAATTACCCATATATAGAAAAGCATCATTCAATCTCTGTTCTGAAGTTCCCAGGAAATTATGTGTCAAAAACAGGAAGTATCGCTGTCATGAACTCAGCCGTGACACGTGTCACGTGACAGCCCACTTCCTGTCCCTGCACTTCCTCTATGACTGTATTGTTGTTTAAGGGTCTTTATTTCAGACTGAGGAGTATTTGTGGCAGGAAGCAGCCAGATTTGTGTTGTTTGTTGTGAATGACTGGTTTAAACCCTGATGACGCACTTCCCACAATGCCTTTCTTCAGTGTTTCTGCACAGAGCTTTCAGTCAAACTCATGCTTGTGTGTGTGTGTGCAGATGTGCGGGAATACGAGCCTCCGTTCGGGAAGCTGAAGGATCATCTGTGTGTGGAGAGCATGAAGGATGATGTCATCAGAGACCGACTGAGGCCTGAGATACCGGCCGGCTGGACTAACCACGCGGTAACTACCCAAACTATTCTCACAGAGCCTGACGTTCACTAAACCAGCACCTCTTAACCTTTCTGACTTAAGCCCCTCGTTAACAGGCAATATTCACAGACCCCAAGATAATCCTAATGGAGCTGTGAAGCTGCTCATATTTACACTTTATTATTTACTGCAGGCTTATTATAGTTAACTAAAACTAAAATCATAAAAATGTTTGGTAACACATTAGAATAGGGAACACTTGTTAACTATTAACTATGACTTTTCCTCAATAAATTCTTCATTTGTTGCTTATTAATAGTTAGTGTGGTAGTTTATGTGTTGGGTAGGATTAGGGATGTAGAATAAGGCTTAATATTTACTTATAGAAGTGTTACCAAACTTGTTTACATAAGATAAAATAAGTTAACTGAAACAACATAAAATGCCTACTTTAAAAAACAAACAAACAAAAACAACAAATTTAAGTGTAAATAAAAAATAAAACTCTAATCATATTTAAAAATATAAAATGAAATAAAAAAATATAAAAATTGAATTTAAAGTAATTTAAAATAAAAAAACGCAACATTTAACTATAGTATTTTAATATCTACTTACTATTATTTTTAGGTGTCATTATACATAATTAGCTAATTAGGTACTTAGTAGTAGCCGTTGTACTTACATGAAATAACATGTATTTATCATGTAACTAAGTTATGGAGCAGCCTGTAATTACAGTTTGTAATTAAGTAGATGTAACAGACTGTTACACATATGTTACACACTGAGCCTTAAGTACAATCTTGATACACTTTATTGCATTTTTATTGTCTTTTGCACTGATAAGAAAAAAAAGACCTCTTGACCGTCGACCTCAGAGGGTTAAGTAGCTTACGTCTGTGTACTTGAATTCATAATTACGTTGTATCAAGTCAATGCAATACATATGTGACAATCTTTTGGTTACATAAGCATCTGTGTAACAGACTCAGCCTGTAACAAATGTGTTTCACTGGCTGTCTGTTACATCTACCTACTTATAAACTGTTCTATAACTTACCTGGTGAGTAGATTTTTTTTATGTAAGTACAACGACTGCTACTAAGTACTTACTAGGTAATTACTCTGTATCATGGACACCTTAAAATAAAGTGTTACCCATTTTTATTATTGATTATTTGAATAGATTTTTTTACTCTTTTGGTAGATGCATTTAATTATTAATATATTTAATAAAATGTAATTAGTTATTTATCTTAGCCTATTGTTTATTTATTTAAATATCTTTTTATTTATTATAATCATTCATTTAATATATTAATATATATACAGTATATATAATTTAATCTTTTTTTTTTTTTACTTATTTTCCTTTTTTATTATTTTGTTTAAATCTGTTTTAACTCAATATTATTATTTGTTGTCATCTGCTGTTTTTATTGTCTGTTTTAATTCGATTTGATGATTTGAATCATCAGAGTATTTACTCTTATTTGAATAATTGATTTATTTTATCTCTGTTCTCTCTGATCGTCTCTCGTCTCTCTCAGGGCATTCATCTGCTGAGCTCCACTATCGAGGAGTGCTGGGATCACGACCCCGAGGCTCGCCTGACAGCGCAGTGCGTCGTGGAGAGATTCAGTGAAATCAGCAGCGCCGTGATCTCGCCCGTCAGTGCCGACACCAAGAGTGCACAGGATTCTGGGAGCGATGACAAGGAGATCTGAACCACAGACGCCCCTCTGCCCAATCAGCCGGTGAAGGCCGCTTCAGACAGACACGTGACTTTTGCACTTTACAGGATCAGCTAAACACACCAAACACACGCTTGCGTACAGCACAGGTGATGTTTATATGGCTATCAACTCATACTCCATATCCAGAGCGTGTATATGACGCCGGACGCAATCATTATAAGCTTCAGGGAAAACCTCAGTGGAACCAGAGTCCTGACGCAAAGGATTCTGGGACATGTGAATTCACTCCAAGAAAACCAAGAGAGCCTTTGTGAACTTGCAGTATTATAAAGCCACGCGATGATTATGAGCGATAAATCAGATCAAATCCAGCCGATTTAAGTGTTTATTAAAGACAAATATGTAAAATAACCAGTGCTGTCAAACGATTGATGCATTCAAAATAAGTTTTTGTTTACATAGTATACATACTGTGTATATCTATTATGTATATATAAATACAAAACAAACACATTTAAGAAAATGTTGTTATATATATATATGTAAATATTTTCAAAATATATACACAGTACACATACATATAAACAAAAACGCTTATTTTGGATGCAATTAATTGAGATTGATGGTTTGACAGCACTAAAAATAACCAAAGAGAACCATGAGCTAAAGATGATCTGGATTATAGAGATGAAATATGAAATGTCTGTATTGGAGACTCTCAGGTGAAGCTGTTTGTTTAATAATGTGAAAATCTACACTTCTTTTACACACGTGCCTTACAGAGGTTCGTTCAGATGAACCCTGACAATCAGTTAATGAGGATCTGATTCTTCAGCAGGTCAACATTCAGGTTAAACCGTTAGAAACGCCAAGAAGATGAGCACTTTTTTGCATTTATAATCTTTGTGTATATTTGTTTAAAACTTTTATAAGAAATCATAAAGACATCACAAAAAACTCCATTTAGTCTCTTAATACATGTTTCTTGTGTATCAGTTTAAGTTAGAGGGGAAATTAAACCAATGTAACAAATAGCCAAAGTAAAATTAGTTGCACACGTTGTTTCATGTCAATGTTTAATAATTTTCTTCATACAGAGTTTGAGGAGCACATTTATAGCAGGCTGAATCAATCAAAAACATGATTTTCTGATTGTTTCTTCCCTTCTGGTTTTCTGTTATTCAAATGTTTTTATACAAGGAAGTATTTCTCTTTATAATAAAATATGTAAAACACAGATGTAGTGGAGATCATTGCAGGCACAAACTCTGATCTAATCATATGCTGCCTCCTGCTGGAGAGAGTCAACATCACACACACGAGGAAAGAGTCTGTTTATTAAGAAGCTCACAGATTATTCCAGTCTCAGCTGCTCTCACAATAACAGATCTCACTGTTTTAGCTTTTTCAAATGGTGTTTAAGTGCTTTTTCTCTCTCTTTTTTTAAAGAGAGTGTTTTTTTTAACAGCAGTTGTTTACAGTGTAGGCTTAGGCTGTTTTTCATATTCAGTCGTCTCAGTCTGTGCATGTCTGTGGACTCCATGCTTTCTTTTAATATGAAGGAATTTTGTACACATTTTCTTTTGACATAATGTGGTTTTGTGGCAACATTACATGGAAATATTGTTGCATGGCCAGAGGGAATCATGCCATAGGTTTTTGCAAAATGCCTACCATAACAATATGGCAGATGCTGTACATTCAGATTACTTGAACACACCTTTTTATCAGTCGTAAAGTAAGTACACATGTAGCACGACCCTACTGTAATAGTAGGGGTAATTCAGTTTTATGTTTTGTGAGAGCTGGATCATTTGACTGAGCGATACAGACCGGATCTTTCAGCCTGTGAATGCAGGAGCCAGTCCTGGTTTAGTGCCACTTCTAGCTTTTATTCACCTTATTTTGCAGCACAGAAGTAAGCAGTTTTCTGTGAATGCATGACGTTGAGGTAAATAACTAGAAGATTAGCAAAGTGCAATAAACTGTAAAAACCAGTTTGTTACAGCAGTACATTAAAATAATGTAAGAAATGTCCATTTGCAGTTTAAAGTAGCTTATAGCTATGTATCTGCTATGGATAGCTGAATGCAAATCAAACCGGAGGCCTTGTCACAACCTAGCCAGTTATACATTGCAAAAAAGGTTAATAACACAGCCAAATTTGACAGTGTTATCAATACCTTAAGTGTGAGTGTAATTGTATTATGTTCAGTATACTGTAAAAACATAATATAAAAACATCAAATATACTGACAGAACGTTATAGTGAAATGTTCAAAACCTAAACTATTCCACATGAATTATTCAAAATGAAATAATACGTGCTGTACAGTATAATAAATTATTATATTACAATGTGCAAAACAGCAGCATCCGATACATGTAAACGTTGTGCCCTGAAACACCCTAGCAGGTGAGCGTGATTTCATTCCAATCAACCAATCAGAACTGAGGGATCATTTTACTGGAAATATCTGTTTTAGGTTTATGATCAGGGTTAGGTGCTTCTACACCCTTGTTAAGCTAACATTTCCCACTGATTTTAGGCTTAAAGGTAGGTTTAGGGGTAAGGATTATATTTTTGGACAGTAATGTTATTCCAGGATCATGTCTTACTTGGCAACCGAAAGTGAATGGGTGCCAGATCCACCAAAAACAGGCAGGTTTTAACTGGGAAAATCTGACGTTTAAGCTGGGAAGAGAGCACATACTCTTTTATGAACACTGGTAAAATACTCAATGCCTTTCGTTTTAGTTGGTTGTCTTATGTCGTCAGTTCTTGTCAGTCCAGTATTTCAGCTGTAGAGGATATTAAAAGATCAGTCACACAGTTTAGCATTCATTTACTGTTCAGCTCATGATGAATCTCAGCAGTACAAGTGCATTTAAATACAGCTTCTCTCACCTCTGACTTTCACTGTTATTAAAACTTCTCCATCAGGGTCCAGAACTCGGTATGACCCTGCATCTCTGCGTGTGAACTTATTAATGATCAGGTTTCTATCTCTGATGGTGATTCGTTCGCTCTGAACTCCATCAGTTCTGCTCCAGTCCTCCATCCACCCTGTGCTTCTTCTTCTCTGATGCTGCACTTTATCAGCGTTTGGCAGCAGAACATCCAACTTCAGCTCCTCGCCGATTTTCACTGAAATCTCATCTGAGCAGAAACAGAAAAACATCATTACTACAATCAGTCAAATATTTATGAGCAAATGTTTAGGCCTTGAGGGACAAATGTAATCATTTAAACAACTATAAGAAAACCCATATTCATTTAGGAACATTAACACAATTACTGAAGGAAAAAACTAAAAAACACATGCTGGTAATTTAACCAGTTTTAATGTTACCATCCACACAAAGTTGGTATGTCCTGGTTTGCTCCAGCTCATTGTGATAATAGACTCTCAAAGTGTATTTCCCAGCATCGCTGAAGCTCAGATCCTTGATGACCACGTCACAGGCTCCTTCTTTAAACACTCGTCCACTGCACTCTTCAGTCTGACAGACAGGGATGTTTTCTGACCGACTTAAATCAATATCAACACTCTCACTGCCAGAATATTGACATGGCAGTGTGGCGTCGCCTCCTTTTATTCCTACCTTAAGTGTAGGGTGGAGTTCTGCAAAAAAAGACAGTATGATATGCATTCAGTACTGAAAACTATATGCAGTCTTTTTCTATATTCCCTGTTATCATCTGAGCCAACAATATTAGCAGTGCTATGTTTTGACATTACAATGATGAAGACAATAGCTGTGGCAGATGTACAAGTGTATTGAGTTCCTGAATAAATCAATATGACCCTGGACCACAAAACCAGACATAAGGGTCAATGTTTTATGATTTAAATATAATCTAAAAAAATGAATATATAAAACTTTCCGTTAATGTATGGTTTGTTAGGATTGGATACAACTATTTGAAAATCTAGATTCTGAGGGTGCCAAAAAATCTAAATATTGAGAAAATCACCTTTAAAGTTGTCCAAATGAAGTTCTTAATGCATAGCCAGTTTTGATATATTTACGGTAGGAAATGTACAAAATATCTTTATGGAACATAAGCTTTACTTAATATTCTTATAATATTTCTGGCATAAAAGAAGAAAAAAAAGATAGTTTTGACACATAGAGCTATTGCTATACGTATTCTTGCGCAATATACAGTAAGGTTTTGTGTTTTTTTCCAGGGTCACGAATAATGTATGTGATGACATAATATGAATGTCAAATAAAGTCACTTGTGATGCAACAGAGAAGCAATCAAGCTGAGACTGAAAACCAAGAATGCTTATAATTTGTCTACAAAAATGACTGTATACTGACCGCTGGTTTTGAAAAGGCACAAAAGTGGTAGAACATAGAAGAGCTTGAACCTGTGGAGAACAGATGAGCTGCTTTATGAGACTGATACAAGACAGATGCCTTCCTGAGACTAATTACTTTCATTTTATCTGAATGTGTAACACCTTGATCTAAGCATTTTGTTTATCATTGAAAGAATGCTATGCTGACGTGTTTGTGGTTACAGGAGCTTGTCATTACGATGAGGGTGGATACTTGAATGAGTTAGTCCTCAGGAATGAGGCCTTGTTTTACTCAACAATATATTTTTCTTCTTGCTTATGAGTTCTTGATTTTTGTGAGTGAGCAGACTTTCTACAATCTCTTTTTGGCCTGCAGACCTCATTTGGACCATTTTGAAGGCGGAGTGAGGCTAACATAGCTTTCATTAAATAATAATAACTGTACTTATTACAACTGTACTTATTACAAGTAATTAAAAAAAAATATGCATGTGATTTCTTAACTGTACTGTTCTTTATTTAATCCTAATTTAACAAACACATTTAACATTTTTAATCAAGCTTTATGAGCCATAAAACAGATTGCTTTTATACTTTCTTTTGAGTTTAGCTTATATAAATACAGTGAGGTCAATAAGTATTTGATCATCCTGTGATTTTGCAAGTTCTCTTACTTAGAAATCATGGAGGGGTCTACAATTTTCAGCATAGGTGCATTTCCACTGT
>JAUCMR010000142.1:1335324-1351893 GCA_032357425.1 Enteromius argenteus | reverse complement strand
TGTGATATAAAGTTAGAATTCCAAGTTATAAAGTCAGAATTCTGTGATATAAGGTCAGAATACCGAGTTATAAAGTCTGAATTCTGTGATATAAAGTCAGAATTCCGAGATATAAAGTCAGAATTCCGAGTTATAAAGACAGAATTCCATGATATAAAGTCAGAATTCCCAGTTACAAAGTCAGAATTCCGTGATATAAGGTCAGAATTCCATGATATAAAGTCAGAATTCCGTGATATAAAAAGTCAAAATATAAGGTCAGAATTCCGAAATATAAAGTCAGAATTCCCAGTTACAAAGTCAGAATTCCATGATATAAGATCAGAATTCAGAGGTATAAAGTCAGTATTGTGAGATATAAAATCTAAATTACGAGATATAAAGGCAGAATTATGAAATAAAAAGTTGCAATAACCTATTTTTATACACGTGATATTATTGGAGTCTCCATTCAGTCTCATTGATGTCTGGGAGAAACATCTGATGTGATGAGTCTGTTGACATCAGCAGTGATCACACACACACACACACACACACACACATTATTTCCCTCTTTTATTCATCTTACATACGCTGACACCCCATTACCCATCAGCCCTGGGGATACCGCTTGGTGAGCCAATCAGATCTCTTCAGATGGGCGTGAGTCTCCGCCCCTCGTAGCAGTAATTACACCTCGGAGCATGTCAGCTCATTGAGCAGGATAACGAGCATCTGTCTGCCAAACCCTGCGGATGAAAGTGGCTCCGGGGCCCGACTGGAACCTTTCCACGCTAAGCTGATCAGACGACAGCTCGTAAGGAGCTCATCTGCTTTCCTGGTCACGTTTGATTCGTTTTACTCGTCAGATACAGAAAAATGACTTTTGAGGAAGTCAACACTTAAAATGGCTAAAATAGCTCATTATTTAAAATGAAAATATGACTCACTGTCTCCGTCGCAGAAGTTTCTGGAACTCCTTCAGGTCCTTCTCCAGCGCAGGGAACTCATAAACGTCTTCCAGCACATATCGATATAACGTCTGCACAGAAGAAGATGCATTTGTATATTAATGCTTGATCGGTCCGTGAAGCTTTTCACAGTTGACTTATTTATATTTATTTATTTTTAGAATTAGCTTTTATAATCTTTTTAGTTCTAATTTTAATTTTAGTTAAAGCTTTAGTCATTTTGTTATGTGCTATTGTAATTTTATGTTGTTGATTAGGGTTTTGTATATTCATGTTATTTTCAGTAATTTTAATACTTCAGATTAAAGTTGCCAAGGCAACATTTCAAATCTTTATGTTTTTTGTTTGTTTGTTTTAGTTTAAGTATTTCATTTAATTAATACAAATGTTTTTAGTTGAATTTTATTTTATAATTTTTTCTTATTTAACTTATTTTTTTAATGTTATTTCAATTCAAGAGAGTATTTTGGTTTTAGCTGCATTTAACAATAAAAACCCTGCCAGTTTGAATCAGTCAGTCTGATGAATTCGTCACTGAATCAGAGTCAAGATTCATGAAACTTTGTTTGTTTGTTTGTTTTTGAGTGTGTGTAATAAATTTTATTTTAATAAAAAAAAGCTAATTAGTCGGCGCCTGTAGCCTGTGCGCGACACATAGTGCTTGCATTGCGCTTCGGGCGTCGCAAGTTCGCATTCTGGCTCGCAGACCTTTCCGATCCCATACTCCCGCTCTCTCTCCCAATTGACTTCCTGTCAAGATTGATCTGTCCTGTAATAATTAAAGGCAGAAACGCCAAAAATAAATATAAAAAAAAAGCGAATTAATAAAACTCCTCCATCCTTCTCTCTATAATGGCAGAATTCTGAATGAAAACACGGTTGGATGTCGACTGAACGTGTGTCTGAGAGACTGTGTGAGGTTTGACCTTGCAAGCACACTGGGCAGTCAAGAGGCAATTTATTACCCAGCATGCACTGGGGATGTACCTTATAATAGTGTACATTCCCTCAATGCATGCTGGACACTGTCAGTACACAAACGCACAGTGTACTTTACTGTCTCAGTGCTGTAAAACAGCGACTACACACACACACAGATACACACTCACACAGTCCTCAGGGGCGCTGTAGTGTTTGATGGAATCTGAACGTTTGTGTGTTGTGTGTGTGATTGAACCTACTCTCTGACCCCCCCAATCCTGCCTGTTACTAAGCAACCATCACCTGGGAAACGCTGCATTTAATGATCTATACAGGCAACCGTGAAACAGCCTTGTCACTGCAATGACACGACGGTCGCCATGGAAACACTGCATGAGTGTGTGTGTGTGTGTGTGTGTGTGTGTGGGTGGGTGGGACAAAGGCAGGTAGGAACAAGATGTGCATTTGTGATGTGTGTGTGTGTGTGTGATCTTGTGAAGATGACAGACTGAAATCTGTGAAAAATCTGTAGAATCATGAATACCTCCACACAACTACACAAACACACTTTTAATGAGGCTTCGCTTCAAAGAGTTTCTATAGTTTTTAGTATAGTGTGGCTTTCAGCAGCGAACAGAAGAGAGAAGACCAGAGAAAACCATTAAAACCAGCACCAAAACCAGTCGTGACAAGAGACTGAGAAGAGCCCTGAGGAAAACCATGAGCCAGTGAGTGACAGAGTTTAAGCCAATCAGAACACTTCTCATGTGGAGCAGGATTCTGGACCAATGAGATTTCACTGTGGGCAGGGCTACATAACTGTGGTATATATAAATATATAAATATAAATCTTTTTATATACATTTTGAGTAAATATTGTGTAAAATACTGACAGTCTTCAATAAATATGGTTAAAAATAAAAAAGTTCAAATAAAATATTATGTAAAATACCAGTAAAAATTTTACTCACAGTCTAGAAGCAAAATATTTACAAAATGTTTTTCAAAAACTAATATAGAAATATAATAGATTTTTATATTTGACTGAAAAAATTACTAATGGTCCTGAATTAAAATTATACATTATAATAATAAAAAAATAATTATTGTGTAAAGTATCAGTAAAAATATCAAAAAATGTAAAATATTATACAAAAATACAGAAATTTCAGTCTTGAATAAAAAAGATAAAATATTACAATAGTACATAAATTTCACTGACAGTCTTAATATAAATATAATTTAACTAAATATAATAACTTATAAACTTATTAGGTCAAAAATATTAGGTCACACTTTTTTTAAGGTCCAATTCTCGTTTGGTTAACAAACCATTAACTACAACTTGTCCAAATAAGTCCTGACCTTCATGAAGAGCTTGACGTTGTCCTCCTCTCGCAGGAAGTCCTTGTAGAGCGTGCTCCACTGAGACACCAGGTGCAGTACCTTTCTCTTCCTGAAGAGGGCCTCCTTCCCCTCCTCCTTCCCTCGGCAGCGCTTCGTACAGTAGGTGAGATCAGGTTAAAGACCAACAACCAGATCAACAGAGAAAATACATTTAACCCACTACACAAACACAACTGTTGCCGTCCATTAAAAATATTACAAATATTTAGGAAATACAAAAATATAAACAAAACATAATTCACTTTAATTATTCTTAAATAATGAATTTTATTGTGTAAAACACTGGTATAAATGGTAAAACCTGACATCCCTACAATAATAATAATAATAAAAACATTTATTAAATAAAGACATTATATCTAATATGTTATTATATTTTGTTATTTATTTGTGAATGTATTAAAATTCTGCACTTTCTAGGTCACTAATGATAAATATTCCTTTTTTTTCTCAACCTCATTTGAACATATGATTAATATTTTTTGTGCATAATATTTTATTATATTTGCTGTAAGTACATGTTGAAAATTTGTTTACTTTTTCAGCTTCAATTCTCTCTCTCTATATATAGAAAAAAAGATTTAATATTTTTAAATAATATAAAACAATATATAATAATATAATTTACTACAAATAAACCATATACTATATCTAATATAATATTTATTATATTTGTTAAATTATATTGAACATTTGTTTTTTTCAGCTTTCATTTGCTACATATATAGAAAGAAAGATTTAGTTTTTTTTATATTTTTAATAATATAAAATCATATATAATTATAGAATTTACTACAAATAAAAACATTGATTATATCTAATATAATAGTATATATATATATGCTATATTAATGACATATACAAACATATCTAATTTATCTCATTTAAAATATAATAAATTTATTATATTTGTTATATCTGCTTACAATTCTGCTCTTTCTAAGGTCACAAATGAAAAACATTTTTGCTGTGTATTTTAAATCACACAGTTATTATTTTTTATACACAACAGATTGTAACTGGATAACCTCTTTGTGTTGTTGAATGTAAATTTGACTGCCTTTAGCTGTGACTATATTTACAACACACTATTGATTATCAAACACACACACACACACGTGTGTGAGAAGCCTCTGGAGGTAAGATCTGAAGGATATTGTCCGAGCAGGGCCTGGCAGAGCTCACTGGTGGACATGAACACCAGATACGTCAGGAGGAAGTCGTCCAGAAGCATTTCTGCAAGAAAACATCAGCAGATATGAACACATACAAACACATAATTCATCAGAAACATCAGTTCTCTCCTGCAAGGCATGTTTTATGAGAACGGGTTCATAAGCGCTGTTTGATCAGTGCTTATACTCCTGACGACAAGAACTAAACATATTATATAACAGAACTGAGGAAGAGTCCAGATGCTTCACCAAACTTCAACTGACAGACAATAAATCTGAAACAACACAGAGATGAACATCTGGTCAAACCAAACTGTCTCCTAATGGATATGAATATGCAAATCAGCTCCTAAATGTCTTTAGCAAAACATTTTATGGTTCATCAGCTGGCTTTTGTGAAAAATTTCACTCCAAACCACCAAGACATTACAGGAAGAAAAAGTGTTATAAAAATGATACACATATAAAAATGTTAGAGAGAGAGAAAGTACTAGTGTTCTGACTTACAGCCTTGAATAAAAAAATATTTAAAATATGATAAAAACATATCTTAAAAAAAAACTATTTAGTTATTTGTAAATATGTAAGGAATAATTGTTGAATTATTAGAAAAATACGGCGATGACGACGTAAAGCATTACAGCTCGGGTGTGCATTATTTTTCTAATAATTCAACAGCCCAGAGTCAATTATTCTGATCGATCAGATGATATATTTCAAGGTATTTGTCCAGTTTTTGTTCTTAAAACACTATTGAGAGTAGGATTATTTTAACATTATGTTAATGTGTGTGTGTCTCTGAGAAGAGAGAGCGGGAATGATAGAATATGTGCTTGCCATACATAATAAAACATATTTTTGTGGCAAAACATAGAAATGAGCTTTTGTTTTTAGCATATTGATTACTATATTTATTTGTTAGCTGTGTGGTTCCTTGAAAATAATTGCACACCATAGAACGTTCGTCATCAGATTCAAGCATTCACCGCCCCCGTAGTATACATACATATATTGTGTAATACTGGTAGAAATTTTAATGACAGATATATTGAAAATATGAGAGATTGGGTGCAGTATTCCTGCTCTCTACCCACAAGCCCCTTCTTCCTCTCTGTTTGTCTTCTCTGTGTCTGATGAGAAATATACATTTGAATTTTTATCAGTGGTTCCTGTGTGAACAAAACACACAACCTTCACCTGCTGCTGAGTGTGTGTGTGTGTGAGAGAGAGAGGACTTTTTAAGTTTTATAAAATCCTAAAATCCAAAATCCTTGTAGCTACTTCTAATAGCACTAAAGGTTTTTGTGTTTGTACAGTCAGTCTGCAGCTCCCACAGAAGCTAAAGCCAGCCTCATTCAAAGTCCTAATGATTTAATTCACACCTCTTTCTTCTAAAAATACCCTGGGCTTCTCCCACTGAGAAACAGTCTCACGAGACGCTTTCTCTCACAATAGAGAGTCTCTGAACAATTCTCACCACGTCTGAAAACCAACACTGACTCACCTCATGCTTTCAGCAGTGCTTAAACACTGTAGTGTCATATCAGCACTCTGTGGGAGTGTCTAATGAGAACAACCTCAAAAACACACGTCTTTAACAAAACGCTGTAAGTCTTCCTCTCCTTTTAATGCTAAACACAGCTGCCAACACACAACGGTAATTACCCAGGATGCACTGCACTGCGGGGCTAATTTATGGCCTATGGGTGTGTTACACAAAACACAAGGGTCATTAAATTACCCTCATACATTAAACACACACATGCACAAACACGCATGCAACTCATCATCTGCTGGCTTTTCTGTGTTTTTGTCTCATCTCACATCATCCCAGTGTTTGCTCTTTATATTAACTATACTGCATTGAACTAGCATTGCATGTTGAATTAGATATTGCATTGCATTGATTAAATCACCTCAGAATCGAAACACACATGCTTTTGACACACTCATGAATATTTATTAAAAACTAAAACAAGTTGTAACCAATAGGTTTTGCATGCACAACTTCAAAAGCATCCTCAGAAGTCCTTGTGCGTGACTTCAGAGAGTCAAGACACCTGCAGGCACAAACTCCACACAAACAGTAAGAAAAAGAAACGCTGTCGGCGTCAAAACACAAAGCATTCCTGCCGTATTTTTGTGGATGGAGTTGTTCTGACACGTAACACACTGAATGAACTGACGGCAGGAATGTGTGTGTTCACCTGATCACTGACCACAGACATCACAGAAAACCGCTTCTCAATTAGTTCTGACGCTACTGTATTCAACTACAAGTTAAATGTTATTCAGCCACAAGAAGTGATAGCTATTTATAGATCTAATAGCTTAATGGGGGGGAGAAAAAAAAATGATACATATAAAAGTATGATTATTTGGAACAAAATCCAGGCTTCTTAAATAAAACAAGTTTCAAACTGTTAGCTTTTATTATATTTATTATATTATGTTAACTTAGAAAAAGAAAGATAATAGTTCTTGCATGATACATTTTAATAATAATTTTGAATTATTAGTAGTAATAATATGTTATAGAGGTATAAGCAGCAGTAATAGTACATCTTGGCATAGCATACATTATTTATAATATCATATCTAACTAATAAACGTCTGACAAATTAAAATGCTTTATTATCTGCTAGTTTCACAGTGAAATGATTTATATCTTGGAGATAAAATGTGGCCTTGGAGCACAAAACCAGTCAATTTTTCTAAATGAAGATTTATACATTATATGAAAGTTTAATAAATAATCTCTCCATTGATGTCTGGTTTGTTATGATAGGACAATATTTGTCTGAGATACAACTATTAAAATATCTGGAATCTGAGGGTGCAAAAAAAATCGAAATATTGAGAAAATCACCTTTAAAGTTGTTCAAATGAAGTTCTTCGCAATGCATATTACTAATCAAAAATGAAGTTTTGATATGTTTATGGTAGGAAATTTACAAAATACCTTCATGGAACATCATCTTTAATTAATATCCTAATGATTTTTGGCACAAAAGAAACATTTTGACCCATGCAATGTATTGTTGTCTATTGCTACAAATATAGCTGTGCTGCTTATGACTGCTTTTATGCTACAGATGTGGATCAGATTTTCAGCCAATGCGGTGTCTGGAGTCACTCACCCGCCTCTTTGCTCTCCGTCGCTCCCTGCTGCTCGTCCAGACGCAGGTCGCTCAGCAGGTGCTCCAGGATCTTATGGGGCGTCCCGGACACCACCACATACCTGCGGGACAGACAAGAGGAAGACTCGGATGAGTACTCTTCATCAGAGGAGGAACACGTCAAGCAGGAGCTGCTCCAGCGCTGCCTGGTAATAACATAACCATCCTCATCCTCCTCCTCATCGTCAATGTAACGAAAATGAGGAATGTCAAACGTGGGCATTTCATCCTCATCCTCCAGACTGTTGCTGTACTCCCACTCTTCATCATCACAGTCATCCTCCTCAGCCTTCACCAGCGTGACGGGTCTGAGTTTGAGGACGGTCTGTCGGTCCATTGCAGGCGTCTGCGTGCTGCGTCATGCCCAGAGCGGGGGTCTGATCCCGGGCTGAAGGAGATACACTCCCCCTGAGCTCCTGGACAGACTCACAGCAGCCTGAAGAACACGGCCGGAGCAGCAACACACAAACACCAACAGAGAAGTCATGCACACGCAAGTTTTAGGCTGTCAGCGCTTCCTGCTCGAGCTGTATTGAGGAAGAAAATGACAGGAATGTGTTCGAGAGTGAGAGAGAGAGAGAGAGAGAGAGAGAAAGAGAGAGAAGCCAGACTCCACCCACAGCCCTAACATTCATTAAGAAATTGAGTATAATCTAAAGTTTAATTATAATGAAAAAAAATGATTAAAAAAAACTATTTTGACCTCCAACCAAACTCCAGTGTTAAGATACTTGCACATAGAGTCCGAAATGTTTGTATGTGTTTTTTTTATTTTCCGCATTCATCACCCTTTCCTATCAAAATGCTTGCTACGGATGTGAAAACACGGAAAATCGAAGCTGATCCGAATGTTTTAGTCTTGGATTGACCACTTCTTGCCCCTGATGAACTTCCTTGTTGCTCTGGCTCATTATCTTGCTGCATGACGAAGGATATCCCAATCACTTTAGCCTTTCCATCACTTCAGTAAAGGTTCATCTTTGTCTCATCCCAGAACTGTTGAGGCTCTTCTCCTCTTCTTCTTGCTAATGAGTGGTTTGCATCTTCTTGTGTCGCCTCTATACTCTGTACTTTGTCTCTAACAGTTGTTTTAGTGTCTGTCACAATGTTTCTGTCCTCAGCTGCTGATGTTTTCCTTGGTCTGTTAGTCAGTACACCAGTGGTTTCTTTCTTCTTCAGGATATTTCAAATGCTTGTAGTCTATGACCAATGTGTGTGTATGGCTCTGATTGATTTTCCTCCTTCTCTCAGCTTCACAATTGCTTGTTCTTCACCCACAGACAGCTCTCTGGTTTTTATGTTGGTTACACTATAACAACTATACATGCAGACTACACAAATCTGAAACTGAGCGCAGACGTTCAGTGTTATTTATTGTATGAATAATAAATATAATAGGATAACAGGGAAACAAAAACTGTCAGGCACATGTTCCAGTACTTCTAGTAACGTGGTGGGTTCAATCCAAAGGTGTTATCCTCTAAGTTGTTTATTAGGTTCAGATGAAAATATCTCATAATCATCTTTTGATGTCAAACCCTCATGTTTTCAGTCTTCAGCAAACTTCTAAAATACTTTGGCAAGACTGTAACACAGATGTCATGCCAATAAAGCAACTTGAACAAAAATGATTTTCTAGCTTAGAAAAAAAAAAAACGTAAGTCAAGAAGGATTTTCTAGACAAGTAAAAATTATAGTCTTGTTTTCAGATCTAAGTTCTAAGCAAAAACTCACTTAATCTTTATTTGTTTTTTTCTGAAAACAAGACAATTTTTTTTCCTCTAGATATTTAGAGATATTTTGGCTGGAAACAAGACAAAGAATCTGAGCTAGAAAAGCATTTTCTGCAGTGTTGAACTTGAGAGAGAGATTGATTGTAGGAGAGGCAGAGTTTGGGGATATGTAAATAAACAGGAGGAGCAATATAAGGGGGCGTGGTCTCACCTCTTATCGCCGTCCTCGTCTTTGACTCCGGCCGTTTGTGGAGACGCTGGATCTGACGGAACTCTCTGGAGAACCAGCACGTCTTGGCCCCTCTCCTTCAGACAGACACGAACGACACCCTCGCCCTGCGCCTGAGAGAACCACACACACACACACACAAATTAAAAACACACTGAAACAGACACTGAAGAAATCCATTCAAACTAATGAACATTCTCTCATTAAGACTGGCTAAGTGAACCGAATCACCGAGTCATTCATCAATAATTCATAATACTCATGAACATGCCAAGAAAAACTAGGGCAAATGTTAAGATCTTCAGTGAATAGTGACTTATAATTTAACATGTTACACACAAAATAATTATCTTAATTACACACTGAAGAAATTTCAGTTAATTAAAACTAAAACTTTCCTTTATGTGAAATGAATCAACTGATTCAATATTCAACTCAAAAGAAAAAAATGCTCATGAATAATTCATAAAGTAATGGTCCATTCATTTCGAATCCTTTTCGAGCAGTATACAAAAAATTTACATAAAAATGGAATAAAATAATCCAAATAAATAATGATTGGAATATGGCAAACACAGATTCTTTCATTAAAAAGCTAATTTGTTCAGTTGCAATCTACACAAAACCTTCTTCTATTGGAAAAAACAGGGTGTAATCAAAACTAGGTTTGCATGCAAATATATCACAGTGTGTATTTCTGTCACCAAACTCGACAAGTTTCCACATGCATTTCTGTCACACTCAAACTCTCACTTTCAGTTTCAATTAAGCAGAACGTCATTAGGGAGAAACACTCAGAATCACGATTCTGCTACACAAAAATATACTCTTTAAATCAAACTCCAGCAAACACACACACACGAGTGCTTCATCAGTTCGGCCTGTTCCTCTAACAAATAACTAATAAGTCAATTCTTGCAGAACTATCCTTGCATTTACAAATGAACGAAAGGCTAACTCGGTCAGTGCTTCAGTCACACAGCTGACGTGTTTGTGTGGGTTTCAGACGAGTCTGGACAGCAGCCTTTGAGGAAGATAAAAGGATTAGGAATATCTTACACACACACACACACCTGCCGCACAGGTGAGAATCACGACACACACATTCAGACACACAGCGGTTCGTGGCACAACAGATAGACGCACATCCGTGGCATCAGAGGGCTTTGTGTTTGAAATCTAGTCTTAATGTGGCCTGCAGGTGCAGATACTTCAAATACTGTACACTGAAGACTATTAAAAACCTGCTCTATGACATGCTGAATAATCACATATAATCACAATAATTTTGCAATTAAATCAAGCAACATCTCGAACATCTGATTCATCAACGCACATCATTTTAAGTCAACCAACGACTAATGAAAATGCAAAATACAGTAAAAATCTATTTGAAAGTAAGTTTTTCCTTCTCACAACAATGTAATAATTTTTATACATTCATACCACAAACAGCATTAATATGCATACTCTAGTGTTGAAAGGTTTAGGATTTCTCTTCTGCTCACCAAGCCTGCATATATATAAATATATAAATAATTTTGAAATATTATTTCAATTTAAAATAGCTGTTTTCAATGTGAATATATGTTAAACTGTAATTTATTGCTGGGATTAAAACTGAATTTTTAGGAATGTTGAAAATAGTTGTGCGGCTTCATATTTTTGTGGAAACTTTTATAGATTTTATTTTTCAGACAGAAAGTTCAAAAGAACAATATTTATTTGAAATAACACTACAAATGTCTTTTCTGTCAAGTTTGATCAATTTAATGCATTGTTGAATAAAGGTATTAATATCTTTAAAAAGAACCCCCTATTTGTATTGGTAGCGTACTGTATATTGTTACAATTATTACAGTTATTTCAAAGCGAATGTATAAATATTAATACTGAAAGACTTTTTGAGCTTCTTAAAGATATACTGTGCTGATAAATCACAATGACAGCAGGTAAATTCAGAAATGACTTCGGAGCAGATGTCTGTAAATACTGGTGTGAACAGAAGGAAGAGGAAAACAGATGTGAGCATCCGCTCTGACTCATTCTTTGACCGAACACCTTCACAGGTGAGGGCGGTCATAAGCCCCGCCCACGTGTGTGCGCCTGTCTGTCTGGGAGCAGGTGGGCGGAGTCAGACAGGTGATGACACGCTGTAAGTAGGTCATCTGAACTCCTGCAAAGGTGTAAGTTTGACACAGTTTCAATGGATGTGAGAATATGTGATGCTAAATGACTCACAAAATCAACCAAAAGAAAGATTAAATAAAGAATTTTGTGGCTTTTGTTCACTCGTTAAGAAATTTGGGGTCTTTAAGATTTTGTAATGTTTTTAAAATAAGTCTCTTCTGCTCACCGAGGTTTCATTTATTTGATCAAAAATACTGTAAAAACAGTACAATTGTGAAATATTATGCCAGTTCAAAACAGCTGTTTTCTATTTGAATATCTGTTAAAATGTAATTTATTTTTGTGATGTAAAGCTGTATTTTCAGCATCATTACTCCAGTCTTCAGTGTCACATGAACTTTCAGAAATCACTCTTATATACTGATTTACTGCTCGAGAAACATTTCTGATTATTATCAATGTTGAAAACACTTGTGCTGATGAACATTCTCATAGAAACTGGGGTACATTTTATTTTTCAAATTCACAGATGAACAGAGAGTTCAAAAGAAGGCATTTATTAGAAATGTCCTTTTGTCACTTTTGATCAATCCTTGATGAATTAATGTATGTATTTCTTAAAAAAGAAAAGATGAAATATAATTTATAAGTGTCTTAAAGAAAATAAGAAATTGCTTAGGACCTTTAAAATGTAATACATTCAGTTGCTATTTTTATAAATATAATTTGTCTAATTTATGGTTACTTAAATTAAAAGAAATATGTTTCCTATTCCTACTAGGTTTTATCAGCTTCACTTTAGTTGTGCTAGTTTTGGCATCTGCGATGTAAACTAAACATTATTAGCCATTTTAAACACAGAAACATTTCAACCCAACTACCTTCCCTCATTAACAAATACGTCAGCATGAAGCAGCAAGCATCTCATGCGGTCAAAATCCAGTGAAACATAAGAAATGAGCGCTGTGTGTGACGACAGCACAATTCTACTCTTCCAAACCCTGCACAAAATGTTCTGGAACACGTTCACCACAATATACACTATCCGTCAGCAGCCCAAACTCTCCTCCATCCCTGAACGACCTTCAGTTGAGAGTCTGCGAGATGCTGAGCTGTGATTGGTCACTTCAGCCGGCCTCCCGCGGAGCAAAGGATGCTGGGACGCCGCAGGAGTCGTCTGTCAATCACCAGAGCGCCGGGGCAGGAAACAGATGGATTATCTGGGTCTAGACAGACACAAACATGACCTCTGACCTTCTCACGATGGTGAAGACCTCCTCGGAAATTACTGTTACTTCACCGGAATTCCAAAAAAACTCCTGAAGATACCAAAAATACTCCCAGTCTGACCGCAAATTACTCAAACCAGAATAAACCCGGAGTGTTTCCCAAACATTCCCGAAACGCTCCAAAACAAGCCACGATATCAGATGGAGTCTGCGCTGCTCCTCCCTGCAGATGTGTTTATAAAAAGCAACGTTAATAAGATTTTACTGCCGTTACATAAGTCCACAGAAAAACACCTACATTAACAAACACTATAGGCCAGGGGCTGCTGGGAAAAAATGTTGGCGATGCAAACGATAACAAACAGTTTATCTGCCGTCTCTCTCGAGCCCTTCCAAAATCAACTATTATGCGTGCTCATATTCAAATGTCAACGCTGATGAAAAATGCATTTTTTCCATTTTCAAGCTGGCAGAGAGAGCATTATGTAACAGAAGCAGTGCACTGTGAATGTTTGAATGAGTCCCGCAGGATCTGCAGAGTTCAAGCAGTTTAGGTATTTAAGCACATAAGGAAAACCTGAATAGCCACCTCAATCAATTATTGAAAAAGCATTGTGGCAAATCCAAGTAATTTCCCATAGAAACACAGCCTTTTTAAAAAAATAACTTTAACTGCTATAGTGCCAGCAGTGGTCCAATCTTCCTAAAACTTGGATGCTTGTTTAAAATCACCAAGTTTTGAGTCTTCATTTAGGCTTTATAAGCTTCTGGGTATATTTGGTCAAGCCCCTTTCCTAAAGGACCTCCTTATAGATTCCAGTGATTTTAATAAAAAGTACATATTTGGAATGTTTTAAACACCTGGATGGTTTAGTTTTTTTCCAAATTGAGTGAAATTCCTAGGACTAGTTCGCAAACGTAGGTCTTTCACATCTTCTCGATCATTTAACAAATGGTTTGATTGACAGCAGTGGTTCTGCAGGTTGTTTGGATCGAGGAGGTCTATTATACAAAATGAATATCCTGTCTATGTGTAGAAAACCAAACAATGCACAATCCTTTACGCCCTCAAAACATGCGTTTTAATACCCCAGTTGCTGATTTCTGTCAGATTTCTCAAAGACCTTTGGGGCCATGAGTCAAACAGGCCCATCGAGTTTCATTAAACTTGTCTAATAGATGCTCAGAATTCATCAGGCAATGAAGATCTATGTTTTTTATACTTGTGGTACTCTGGATCACAGGGATTTTCATGTTGATAGGACAAATGGTTGCCTACTTATAGTCATTTTTAGATCTTTTCCCTCTTGTAGTGCCACCAAGTGACCAATCTCGTGATTTTTTTTCCATGTGACGTCAGCTTGAGCTCTTACATAAGTGTTCAGAGTTTGGTAAAGATATCTCATTCTGTTCAGGAGTTACAGGCATTTTACCAAAACCAGCCTTGCCCCTTTGGAACGTTTTGGCGTCACTTTACAAAAGTGAGTCAAAGGTTTGACTTTTTGTTGATAGTTATTGATATTCACTCCCCAGAGAATCTTTCTGCACTGGTTTGGTTCCGATCGGGCGAAAAATCAAGACCTAGTTTGCAAAAGTATATTTTGCAAAAATTGTGAAACAGCTAAAAATTTTGATTTGTACTTTTGATCGCTGTAGCGCCCCCGTCAGGCTGATCAGGCTGAGCAAGCTTCAGCCATGTTGTAGGTGGTGTGAGTACTAACATCCCACCAAGTTTCAAGTCTCTACGACTTACGTTTTGGTCTGAAATCGCTCATCCGCGTGTCTGATAAATTAAATAAAACATGCCTGTAATTATGATCTGGACTGAAGATGCAACAGAAAAGTGGATTATACTGGTTGGCGTCATATTTAACCACAGAACGATGAGATTGGCCAATCAGAATGAAGTATTTCAGAGATAATGAGGGTTCAGCGCTCACCCAGAACCAGCAGCTCGAGCAGATTATATCATAACCACATCAGACCACAGCAGACGCATGAAACCAGACCTTCCCATCCTGCAGTTCCTGAAGGAAAACCCCATCCAGTCTCCAGGACATTACCTCATCACCTGACCTCCACGGCTTTCTTCTTCCTCTCAGTCTTACATCTATATTCGTGTATTTGGCAAATGCTTTTATTGAAAGCATTCAGGGTTTGCATTTTGTCAGTTCATGCATTCCTTGAGATTCAAAACTATGATCTCAACACTCTTCTTCAGATCTTTACTAAACCTTTCTTTACCAAACATGATCCTTTTTTAACACCAGTCCAAAAAAAAACCATTACCTGATTTTTTTATAAAAAAAAAGGCCTTTAAAAATCCAAATGAATAATTAAATAAAAATTTATGAAATGTTAATTATTTCCTTGTAGAAATTGTTCATTATTTAATTTGATTACATTTAATTATTTTGATTTATTTATTAGAAAATATATAATTAAAAATAATTTATTTATTAATAAAATATTATTTATTTATTTTATTTAGAACATTTCTTTAAAAAGGAAAAAAATACGTATTCAGCAAGGATGCGTAATACTGCATTAATATTGCATTAATATTAATGCATTACAATGTTAATATGTATTGTTAGTTAGGCATGATTATGCATAAAATATTACAATTTATATAGTAAAACTTAATATTACAAAATATTAAAAATATAACGTTATAAAATATATATTATATACATGATATTGCACTGTAATAATGAATTACAATGCTATAAAGGTTTATATTTCAAATAAATTCTGTTCTTTTTAACTTTCTATTCATTTGTGAATACTGATAAATGAAATGTATCACAGTTTCCACAACAATATTAGGCAGCACAAGTATTTTTAACATTGATAATAATCAGAAATGTTTTTTTAACAGCAAATCAGTACATTAGAATTATTTCTGAAGTATCATGTGACTCTGAAGACTGGAGTAATGATGCTGAAAATTCAGCTGCGCATCACAGAAATACATTACAGTTTAACATATATTCACATTGTAAACAGGTATGTGAAATTGCAATAATATTTCACAATTTTTACAGTATTTTTGATCAAATGCAGCCCTGCTGAGCAGATGAATCCCTTTCAATAGCATTAAATTCACGTTTTGCATTGCATCTTTCAATGCTTTTTTGTTTAGTGTAACTAAGTGCAACTAGCTTGAGCAGCTGTGTTAAACTACAGACAGCGTTGCTCTGTTAATGACAGTGTGTGAGGATCAGCGGGACAGAGGTGTGTGTTTAAGTCTCCACCTGTCCTGTGGGTCAGGGGTTGAGGTTTGTTCTCACGCTGGGTGGGGTCTGAGTCCAGAGACCTCGCTGATGTCCAGAGAGCACAGGAAAACACTCAATGTTCCCTTCCTGTGTTGCTGCATAGAGAGCGATAGTGTGTGTGTGTGTGTGTGTGTGTGTGTGTGTGTGTGTGTGTGTGTGTGTGTATGTGTGTGTGTGTGTGAGTGTGTGTGAGAGAGAGTGTGTGTTTCCTTAATTACACCAGAAAGCTGTACAGAAAACTCCCATAATCCTGGAAAAAGTGAAGGATACGATCTTTACTCTAAACAATGCAACAGAAGCGAAACACACCAAACAAACTCCACCAAAAGTCAGCACAA
>JAUCMR010000142.1:1192785-1203138 GCA_032357425.1 Enteromius argenteus | reverse complement strand
ACTTAAGAACATATTTGACCCAATCAGCGTTGTTTACATCCGGGGGGAAAGCACGCGCATTAACATAATAGGCGTTATTTACTCTTAAGGGAAAGTGTGCGTATGCTTTGTGATACTTAATGGCAGAAGACATAACTTGGGGGGAAAAGAATGGTTGGGAAAACTATTTTAGTTTTCTTGGTGCAAAAAAAGCACTCTTGTAGCGTCACAAAACTGAAGTTGAGTCACTGATGTCACATGGACTGTTTTTCCTATGTTTTTACTACGTTTCTGGATCTGGGATCATTTCAGTTGTGCTGCAGTCAATCTGTATCTGTAGGGTCAGATAGCTCTCTGATTTCATCAAAAACACCTAAATAAGATGTCTAACAGGTTTGGAATGACATGAGGGTGAGTAATTCATGAAATAATTTTTATTTTGGGATGAACTAACCCATTTAATGAAAAAAAAAAAACGTTTTCTGGCAAAACTGCGTACCTTGAATAGTTTGCAGCTGCAATGGAAACGATGGCCTGATTTGAAGTGGAATCGTCTGGTTCTGCGCGACGATGCCGGTGGATCCCACCCTTTGGGGCGTGGCCAGAATGGCTTGGTTGTTTCCGGCGGGAATGAGCTGGATCTGCTCGGGCTGGACGCTTAAGGCCGCGGGGTTGCTAGGGCTGATCTGGATCTGCTGTCCGTCGGCGGTCTGAAGGTGTGGGATGACTTGATACTGAATCCCGCCGGACGAGTTCGGCAGATTCTGCACCTGGATGATCTGAAACTGCTGCTGCTGCTGCTGCAAGCCAGGTGCGTTATTCGAAGCCACCGCCTTGACCTTTCGCCCCGCCGCGCTCTCGTTGGCCGCCGGCTGCTGAACGCTGTCCTTGGTTGTGGCGGCAGGGGAAGTGGCTATGATCTGCCAGCCGTTTCCCGTCAGCTGCGCAGGAACCAGCTCGAGCTGTTGCGTGGGGTTCTGGAGCTGAAGCAGGCCCTGGTTAGGGTCGATTATTATCTGCTGCTGCGTGGCTGTCTGACCCTCGCCGCCAACACCGCCTATTTTACTGCACGTCGCCGCCAGCAATGCGAGAGGAGACGGCTGTGCATCCTACACACACACACACACACACACACACAGAGAGTGATATGTCAGTGTCAGCAGATGTGGGCGGGCTCACAGGAAGAGTAAGTGTGCGTGTGAACCACAGTCTCTCCATTTCACGATCAAGGCCTCCAGAGACAAACTCTTCATGACAAAAAAACTCATTCTGTTAAACTAACTCTTAAATATTCCACACACACAAACATGTACAGTGAGTTGCAAAAGTCTGAAATCAACAGTGCAATATTGTTTTTTTTTGACCTATTATGAACTATTTTTTTGCTCGTGCTTATACAACTTAATATCCATTGTTATCACATGGACCATTCATGTGCTGTCATTTAATTCAATTTGCTAACACAAATTGGATTTGTTGATTTGTATGCTTTCATTTTTTAATACTCTGATGCTAATTCATGTAGAATATAATTTTATATCGGTTTTGATTGTTGTTAAATTGTAAATTGATAAATAAATAATATTTAAAAAAATTCACAAGTGAAAATGCTTCTGAAATGTTTTCTATTACAAATAATATTTCTAATAATATTTCTAGAATTAATTTATAGGATATAATCTACATTATTCAGATTCTTTGTAATATTTATGTTTATATTTAAAATTAAATGTATTTGTGTGAATAAAAGATATACAATTATTTATTTATTTTGTTTTAATAAAATAAGATTAATATATATATATATATATATATATAAATTATATATAAATAGACTATATATAATTTACATTTATAAATTGCAGATATTTAAGATATAAGAGATATTTTGCTTATTATAATTATTATTTTATATTATGTTATTTATATGACAGTGTTGCTGACATGACCAAAACATGATTACTGTTCTCTTTTTTGTCACAAAAATTATTTATGTGTATTGTATGTTCTTTCAATTTTAAATATATTTCAGTGAAAATGTACTAGACTTAGACTTTGCATATATTATATTAATAAAATATTTAAATATTTATTGCTTTAATGACAGCAGCACTGGAGCTATATATATAGTAAAATATATTTAAGTGATACAATTCGAAAGGGTATTTTTATTATTTTATTTTATTTTTTTATTTTTTATTTTATTCTTATTTATATTATATAATTTATATTATTTAGATTTACAAATAAAATCCATTTCAGTGAAATGTGTCAAATAATTTGTGAATTTTTTTTATCTTATTTTCTTGTGATTTATTTTTTTTTCACTTTAATACAGTTGACACGAACAAAACATGATGTCCATGTACTACTGTCACCAGTTTGGTTATATTTATTTGATGACCAAGAAATAGATCAGATTCTTCAATGTTTGTCTTATATTTGATGCCATTATGTTTCTTAGTCTTACATTTTGAGTTTATTTCCAGATTTTAAATACAAAAAAAATGCAATTTTAGACTTTTGGACACCGCATGTTTGTGCAAAATCATTGACTGAAACTCTTTTTCAGATTCTGAAACGCTAGAGATTAAAAGCATTACCTAACACAGTTCTCAAATGTTTTATCAAAGTATTGCAAAGCGTAACAGGTTAAGACAGGAACCAGTGTGGATGCGTGTAACTGTGCACCGAAGCGCCCTGCAATAATCAGGAAGTGCTTGTGGTGCACAAACAACTGGGCACTTAAGAGGCACCATCTGAGTCAAACTTGACATTTGGGATACCTGTGATCCAGAACTTTTCCCTTTCGTCCCAACTTCGCCTCCGCTGGCTTTCCCCCCATCTGTGGCCATGGCTTCCTTCTTTTGATCTGAAAAGAAAAAGTCAAAGCCAAAGGTAGCAAAGGTGAATTTGGAGTTGGACATGAAAGAAATGCAATGCAATGCACTAGAAAAGCAAGACAAAAAGCTCATGCAAAAACCTTCTAGACCTCTAAACACATCAATATCCCCCCAAACAAGCCTCCCTGTCCCTTGCAGGCATTGCACAAGACCCAAAACTGATCAATGGGCTCAAATAAACAGCAGATCCCATATGAAAGTGGGGGGACAGCGATGGATAGATGGCACAGACGCACGCATGGAGAATGAAGGGGTGGAGACGCATAAGGAGGGGAGGGTACCTACCACTCATTCCGCATTAATGAAACCCGGAGAGGAGTTGTTTAAGAGAAAAAAGGCAGGCAGGCAGAAGGCAGGCAACAGCCCAGCAGAAGGACGGCCTATTTTCTCCAGCGGCCGCAGACTGTGGCGCAGCTCTGACGCACGGACCCACCCCGTCAGGAAGGGCGGTGCCAATGCAAAAACACCCTTCAATAACGGAGCACAAAATGCCAAGCGACTCCGGGCGTCTCGCGTCGAACGGCGGCGGTCCCTCGCGCGCTCACCGCGGGCCTATCTGCGCTGTTAGATCCGGAATTAAATAATATTCCTCCGCGGATATAAGCGCAGGTCTGTCAGAGAGCTCCGTCTGCGCGAAGGCCCACCCACTTCCATTTAAATATCAATGAATGCCAAACCGTCACGCGCGGGCCGCTCCGTTTTTCTCTCCCCCGGGTGTTTTTGCGGGCGGAATTCACTCACGACATTTCCCGAATTTCCAATTGTTCACTTTTTTGATGCACAATTGCATTTGAGGCACTCTAAAATTGCTGTGGCTTTTGTGGGCGGATGCTCCCCTCCCACATATTCAGATTGGACGGTGGGCGTGGTGACGTTTGGGGCTTGTAGTTCCGAAGCGAGCGGCGCGCCTTCGATTCTAAGCTCCGTGGACTACAAGTCCCATGATCGTGCGAGTGACGTCGCGCAAGGGGGTGTTATCATGTTCGGTTGCTCGGACTGAAGAAGGGCGGGTTTTTGTGGTTTGTGGGGGTTGGGCGAATGGAAACGGGTGGAGAAACACGAACCACCGGCCCAGTTCGGCGAAACGCACGCTCAACCCACTCACAAACGCACGCCCTTAAGTCTATCACGACTGTTAAATGAGAGAAATAAGCGCTTCTGAAGAATAACTGTGCGAGAAGTGATGAGGCGCAATGGCGACCGCGAAAAGTGTTTGGAGAAATGTGTGAATGTCACTGTATTACATAACAATGTCAAATCATTTTAAAAATGATCACTTTAATAATGCACCTTTTAATCAAAATATTTAAGAAAAACAAGTTGGTTTGCTATTTAACGACATTATTTTCCTTTCAAAATAAATGTGATTCTTCACGCACCTGTGTGCCCTATAATGAAAATACATACCACTGACAACTCACCTTTATGAGATCAAAATAGCTCACATGTGAGATTTACATCCAACCAGGATGTTTTTTGATGGATTTGGGCTCTTACAAGGGTTTGCATATATTTTCTTTACTCTTTGCTTTAAAAACTATGTCTAAGAAAGGTAATATATCATGTAGTGAGATTAGATTGTCGTCTAATCAGACAATATTGTCTTAAATAGCCCTCACTTCATCTTTTTTAACATGGGATTGTGACCAAATATATTCAATCTTGATTTTGTAAAATTTTGCGACAATAGGCCTATGTTATTTATTTATTTTATTCAATTATTTCTTTTGTTTTTACAGGTATAAGGTAATAAAGTAAGTATGTTTACAGATTTGAACTATATTTAATATGAAATAAATGTATTTTATTGTGAACTAGGGTGAACTTGTGGAAAACTGACACTAAAAACAGCTAAACATCAGCTGATTCAAAAACCTAGATTTCTAATGGCATTCTGTATTAACTCGGTGAAATACATATAATACACGCTGCTTTGGAGGAAAGCATCTGTTAATTGAATAAATGCAAGTTAATGAAAACTTAGTTGTGCAGTGTTTGAGCACTTATTTTGATGATACTTAATTTTATATTTTATTATGATGCTAATTTCATATGTATATATTTATTTATAGATTTTATATAGTGTAATGCATGCGCAATACATCAGTTCTCTTACAGGGCAATGCAATTTTATTTATTTTTTTCTGTAATAACCAGCACACAGCTCACACTTTAGATTTATTTAGTTTATTTTGTTAATTTTGTTATGTTCTTTATTATTAAAATTGACAAAATAAATGTTTTTGAAATGGAAAATATTTTTCCTAACATATTTTGTAGGTCATTATATCTTCTGTTTATCCCGTTAATAGGATTTAATGCATACTAAACTAAGTGTCTTTTGTCATATTTCTGCACCAAAACAGGTATAAGATATCATCTTGTTGTTATTGTTTTATTTTAATTTGTTTGGCCTGGCATAAATAACTACTTGCTGAATAAACCTACAACTGAGCTTTATTTGTAATTTGTAATTGAGCTTAATTGTAATTTTACTGTAATTTGTGCCAGAGTGCCAGTGTACTCAGAATAGAGTTTGTGCTTTATTTCAAGGACTGCAATGGAAATGTTTTGTTTTAAACTTCACTGTGACATCTTTGAGTGTATTTACTAGTTTTTGTCTGATAAAATAAAGATGTGTAAGTTGTGGCATAACTTTGGCATCACATGGTTTGCCTTATCCTTCTGATCCTGAAACTGTATAAAGTCTTTTTAGAGAATGAAACATTTTCTTGATGATTTCCTGAAATATATTTGTATATTGGTAGGTTAACAGTGAGATTATAGCTACAATTAGCTTTCTTCGTCTTCTTTCTTCTTCTGCTGCCCTCTGCTGGCCGTGGAGAGTGAACTCTGTACAAACTCAAGGGTTTAAAGATTAGTGCCTTATTTTTTTGGTCCTCATATGCTCTACAGTTAATTAGCTTGAATGTAACGTTACTTAAACACATCAGTTAGTAAACTAACATTAAATAACACCATGCACACAAATCACCTGCTATATTATTTGTTGTTTTTTTTGTTTTGTTTAATACCTGCATTGGGAGTATTTTTGTAACTGTTTGCTTTTCTAAAAGAAGCACTTGTTTTCTTAACACTTAATGTCAGTCTCAAGTGAAACTGATGCACTTTATGTGTCTACTAAATGACTTCAGTGTTGAATAGAAACTGTCCACATTGAAGTTAGATTATGATATGTGGTACAGAAATGCAAATGTAAATTAGATCAAAATGAAAGCAGGATTAAAGGACCTAATAACCTTGTATTCTTCATATATGACTTTAATATTCCAGATCTCCAGTCATGTCCAGCAGGGGGCAGTAGATGAGCTGGAAACAGTGAAGGTCAGCGAGCTTGAGTTCAGAGTGTCTTTAAGCAGCAGACAGAGATGCTGAAGCAGGTGAGCTGATCTGAGACCGCACACACAGGTGTATCAGTTCAGAGAAACTTACAACCTCAGGATGAAGCTCTGCAACTCCAGAAACTCTCCAGAACAACAAGAGTCACGCATTTCATCTGTTTCCATACGTTCAATAACACACACACACACACAGAATAATTGGTTTATATCATATATGCTAAAATTATACATTTATTAATATTATCTATCTATCCGTCTATCTATATATCATTGAGATGTTGCAGTGTGAAAATATATAATAACATTATAATAATCTGATATAATTTATGAGTTCATATTAATTCTATAATTCTATAATTTATCAATTCTTTCTATATATATATATCCATATAATTAAAATATATTCTACATTATAGAATATTATCATATACTTACCACATATTTGTTCCATAATAGCTCCATTACATAAACTTTTATATATTTAATGTGTTGTAATATTAGATTACACAGTACATATAATGTGAATATTAATTACAATATTATATTATATAATAGAATATTTATATTATAAATAATAATAATAATAATATAAGAAATATAATAATATAATAATTAATAATATAATTATATTATAGAATATAAAATGACAATAATATAACAATATCATATATTTATCACACATTTGTTCCATAATAGTTCCATAATACTATATATATATATTACATTTAATGTCATAATATTATGAATTTAATTGTTTAGTTTTTTTTTCATTTCACGTTTATGTCAGAACTCAGATTTGTTTATTTATTTATTGTTTTTGATATTGTGTTTTGATAAGAAATATCTATACTGAAATGTCTTGACTTGATCTTAAGCAAGTCTGAGCATCTAAGTTGTTTAAACTGGAACCGGAGCATTTGATTTTATTGCTCTCTCTGAGAAACACTTAAGTTCTTTTTAGTTAGATTCAAACCTATCAAGACTTCAGTTTCAGTGATTTCCACATCAGCTCTCGGTTGTGTTGACAGTAAGGTGTGTGTGTGTGTGTGTGACAGGCGTCTCTCTGTCTCTGTGTCCTGCGGCTGAAGGTAAGACAGATTTACTGTCTCTCAGTGAATGAGATTTTTGGCACGCTTTGCTCTCCTTCCTAAAGTGAGCGGTTACTCGCTTGAGAAGGTGTTGATGGGCCAAACGAGCGTCATTTAACCCTTTATGTGCTGGAATGAGCAGCTGATCTCGTCAACAGCTGCATGAATGGATTCTGCTGTAGTTCTAGTTGTTTTGTGTTGGTGTTTTATGTGGCGTCTGTCCTGTTTTCAACACAGCAGAGCAGTAAGTGTTGATGTAAGACGCCCGTAATGTCCCGCAGGGCTCCAGAAAGCTCATGTCTGACAGAAAGAGAGAATACAGGTGTTAAAAGACATGAAGCACAGGAATCAGCATCTTGATTTATTAGAATCAGCAGCACATACAGTCATGAGGAGCGCGTGTGTGTGTGTGTTTCAGTCTTGTCTCCGATCTGTCTGAGCTGAGTAATGTTTGCTTGTTGAATGACGTAAAAACAGCCGAACATAAATGTTTAGTGCTTTCTTCTGTAGTGGTGAATTGGGGCCAACAGGTGTGGTTCTCAATGATTGTCTGGAATGTTTTTATGTTACTAGTGCACTCGTCTATTTACTGTTTTGCAATTGAGTGTGCTTGTCAAGTTATTGATGCTGCATGTCTTTTTATAGGGTTATTTTCTGTTTGTCAGCGTGGTTCTAGGACACTGTTTAGCACTGTGGAAAACTTAGCCGTGAAATTTAATTGTAATTTTGTTACTTTTTTAATATTTCGAACTGCATGTATTTTTTCTCCTATTACAATAGTTTTATTATTAGCCTATTTTTTTTCATTTATTTAATAATGTATCAATTATTAGTGCTGTCAAATGATTAATCATGATTAATGACATCCAAAATAAAAGGTTTTGTTTACATTATATGTGTGCAATGTGTTTTGGGTATACATAAATACAGAATATATATTACAAATATTTACATGTATATACATTTATATATTTATATTCATATATTTTATATTTTATATAAATATATTTCATATATAAACAAACATTTTTTCTTAAATATATACCTGTATGTGTTTGTATTTATGTACACAGTACATGTAAAAAAATTTTTTGAATGCGATTAATCACAATTAATTGTTTGACAGCACTAGACATGAATTTATTACATTTAATTTTCATACTTTCTGCCTGAACTTTCTGTTCAAATGTTTTAATTTTATCACAGTTTTATTTTTTTATACATTTAAAATTGTTTTAGATTTTAAACTGTTTACATTTCACTTTTACTGAAATTATTAAAAAAAAAAAAAAAAAAATTCCCCAGAATTCATCTTTATACTTTCCATTCCACTTTCCTTTTATTTTTATATATTTAATTTGTTTTATTTTAAACTGCTTAAATTTAAATTTTACTTAAATTAAATTATTTAATTTAATAATAACTTTCGAAAATGTATCTTTGTATCGTTCTGTTTAAACCTGAACTTTTGTATGGTTTTGTACGCTGACCATGTCAACTCTCTTATGGGAAAAACAATGATCATTTTACAGTAAAATATTACGAATATAGACTGTAAATAATGAAACAAAACATCTCACATAATTTATAGTAAATCCTATAGTGTGTTTGAACCACACTATAGTAAAATGTATTACACTGTATTGTTTACAACACTTTGTTAACGAATACTACAGCATATTGTAGTATAAACTATAGTCGATTAATAAATCAGAATAAATACTGTAGTATACTTTAGTTTTTACTGCAGTAAACTGTAGTATATTGCAGTATAATATCCCCTATAGTTGTAGAAAGTAATTTGTTCATAGGCCTAGTTGTTATATAAGCACAGCATTACTACAACAAATTAATTCAAGTACTTTATTATGGTTCAGAAATATTATAGCATTTAATTATTTAAATTACTACAGTACTTTTTCATGTAAAAAGGGAAATGCTTTTTGTGTGTCTCTTCCCATAGAGAAACAAACTCTGCACTTTCAATCAGATCAGCAAAATGAGTTGAAAAGCACCCCCCTGACGTCTGGAGGAGCAAACGCACCTCAATCTTCCTCCATTACTCCCGCCAGGCCAATCTAAGCACACAAATTACTCCACGGCGACCTCATCAGCGTTGGTATTTTAAGATCAAACAACAAACCTGGCTGAAGCAGTCCGACGGGGAGGTAAAAGCTTTCCCCACCCATTAGAGCGCCTTTACCCCGGGACTCCTTTTAGCCCCAGGTGAAGTCATGATTGGTCAATTGCTCTGGGAACCAAGCGCACCTGAACGGTCTGTGACCTCAGCAGGAGGACCTGAGTGAGAGCAGGTGGAAATCAGCGAACCCACTGCGAGACAACAGCATCACATTTGCACAAATCAAACACATGCTTAAACGTTTTGTGTTTAGGGAGACTGTATTTGTACTCTGCTTCAACAGTACTTTTCAAGTGTCTGTACATTATCAGAGAGTTTTTGTTCAGAAAAACTCCATGGCCACGGCCACGGCCCACTAAAATGCCCCCCCCACCCCCTTTTATACATCACAGAGTGTGTTTTTTTATTTTATAACACCACCCTAATATTTACGCAAAGAAAGAAGGCAGAGCTATTATTCTGGCTGTAGTGTTGCTGCAGGCGCCATGTTCTGGAGACGCTGTGTGTCGTTGTGAAAGTGAAACTTCTTTCTTTCTTTATGCTTCCAAAAGAGGACACAACTAGAAATCAGTGTTAAGTTGTGTTTTCACAAGTTCAACACCAATATTAGAGTGTGTTCAGCACATTTACGGACAGTGTTGGGGAAAGTTACTTTAAAAAGTAATGCATTACAATATTGCGTTGCTCCCTAAAAAAAGTAACTAATTACGTTACTTTTTATGGGAAGTAATGCATTGTGTTACTTTTGCGTTACTTTTGCATTACTTTTTAAACATGGGCCGAGCTTGAGTGTTTGTTTTTTATTATAAGAAGTTCTATTTATAGCAAATGTAAAAGCCCTTTCACACAAGTGTAATGAATAAACCTCAGGCTGAAGAAAA
>JAUCMR010000142.1:1174264-1192685 GCA_032357425.1 Enteromius argenteus | reverse complement strand
TCTGGTGGGTGTCTTGGGTGCATGTCTCGGGCGGGGTCTCGTGTGTGTCTCTGGTGGGTGTCTCGGGTGCTTGTCTCAGGTTGGTGTCTCGGGTGCTTGTCTCAGGTGTGTGTCTCTGGTGGGTGTCTCGGGTGCTTGTCTCAGGTTGGTGTCTCGGGTGCATGTCTCGGGGGGGGTCTCATGTGTGTGTCTCTGGTGGGTGTCTTGGGTGCATGTCTCGGGCGGGGTCTCGTGTGTGTCTCTGGTGGGTGTCTCGGGTGCTTGTCTCGGGGGGGGGGTCTCATGTGTGTGTCTCTGGTCAGTAACTCGGGTGCGTGTTTCTGGTGGGTGTCTCGGGTGCGTGTTTCTAGTGAGTGTCTCGGGTGTGTGTTTCTGGTGGGTGTCTCGGGTGAATGTTTTGGGTGCTTGTCTCATGTCTCAGTTGCGTGTCTCATTAGTGTCTTGCGTGAGTGTCTCTGGTCCGTGTCTTGGGTGTGTTACCTGACAGACGGCGGCCTGCAGCATGGCATCGAAGCCTCCCTCCGGAGTGTCCATGTTCCCCGAGATCCTCTGCTCCTGGATGACTCTTGTGAACTCTGTCATGTTGTGAGTGACGGGGAGGACGTGGATAAAGCCGTGAGCCGGCCTACAGTTCACCTCATAATCACTGACACACACACAAACACACACATCAAATATCTTCTGTCTCTCTGAACATGTGCTCTTCTCATGTTAGTCTGATCTAGAGCTTCAGTCAGTGCTGTTACTGTCAACTAAAACCTTATCTTCATCATCATCATCATCATAGTAAGTACTAAAATGACGAAAACTGAAATTAATAAAATGTTTCGAAACAAAGCACAACAAAAACACCACAATTAGTTAACATGTAAATTAATATTAAAATGAAAACAGAAACTGTAACAATAAAAGACAATTCATAATAATCAATAAATATTGTAATACAATAAAATAATACTAAACACTGTGATAAATTGAGTGCAATCTTTTCTCATCAATTTCTTAACAGCTTGCTGTTGTCCGTTTATTTATTTTCAAAAGAATTTTAGGATAAACATTTGTGACAAAGTAAATACTCAATCTCGTCATTAGCATGCATATTTTGCTCAGTTTATTAAGAAAATAAATGGATCCTTCCACTTGCAGTGCCACTTCAGTGAATCATTTTTGGGTCAAGAGCTTCCAGAGAACAGCAATATAAAAAATTATGACCTTCATAAAAAGGCAACAAAATTTGTTGTATTTGTATTGCTAAGGTTTCACAAGAGATACAATCTGGACAATGTGGACAAAATAATCTTGTTCTCCTCCAAAAAAAACTGAGCTGTGTGATTCTACGGCAATCTCAGTTCAGAAGCATGAAGTGCACAGAGATACGAAGTAATAATATTTACAAGAGAACTCAAGTATCAACTTACATGTTTCTCCTAAAATCCCATTCCAAAATAAAAAGTAGATGCATATGAGTCAAAAATGAAGAGAACAGAGCTCTAAAAATACTTGATAAGATAAAATATATATATATTTTTATAGGAATAGATGCCTAAAATATTAGGTTATTAAATAACAATAAATTGATAAATTAGTAATTTAATTACATTAATATTTAGAATATTCTTTTAATTTATATAAAAACAATATATATAGGTATATAGTAATTCTTTAATAAAAATAATTTAAAAAATATTTAAAATATTCATGTAATTAAATTACTAATTTATCAATTTATTATTATTTAATAACTTATTTAATAATAGAAAAATAATACAAATATTATTGTGAGAATAGATACCTAAAATATTAGGTTATTAAATAATAATAAATTCATAAATTAGTAATTGAATTATATTAATTGCATTAATTATTATTATTATTATTAATATTTAATAACATAATATTTAGTAGTTAAATAATAATAATAATAATAATAATAATAATCACATTATTATGTAACTATTATTAATTTTTACCTATTATTACTTTCCTTTTTAAATTTTCTCATTAGGTTAGATCATTTTAAAATAGATAAAATATTAATGTAATAAATTAATCATTTATCAATTTATTATTTAATAACTTATGTTAAATTCTATAATATAAAATATCCATTTTTTTTTAATTATTTTTATTATTATTTGTGGTAGTAGTTATATTAGTATTAATATTATTTCATTATTATTATTGAATTCTTTTTCTCACAAGTTTCTCATTATGAGAATAGCTTTCTCAGAATTATTATTGTTAAGTTGTTGTGCTGTAGTTCTGGGTGTACTGTGTTCACCTGCAAGGGTTCAGAAGTTTGGAGGGATGGACATCAATGTAAGGAGACAGTGGTTTATCCACGAATGAGCCGAAGCCCACTCTGAAGTCACTGGAGTGTTCCTTCATCAAATGAGACAGAGCCAGACCCGCCGTCTTCAGCCGGTCCAGATTGTCCTGCATAGAGGCCGAGACGTCCACTAGATAGTATAGATCCACAGGATAGCGCTCCAGCTGCTGCACCTCCACCACGAACGACACCTCACCGCCTGGCACAGGAAGTGACATCACCACAACACTGCATTTACCATTTCACATTTTAGAAAAAAGAAAACTACTGCTGGTTGCCATGGCGTTCTGCATTTATGTTGTGTTGTTGTTTCGAAGGTGTTAATGTGTTTTTAGGTTGGTAATGTGTTGCTAGGGTGCACCCAGTGGTTGCTAGGGTGTTTGCGTATCAGTTTAGTGGTCAGATGTTACCTGGTCGTAGGTGGATGTTAATCTCTCTCGGTGACACCTGTGAGCTGCCGACAGTGGCATTCACTTCCACTTTCACCTTCGGGTTCTGGATAAAAGCCTCTTCACAGCCTCGAACTCGCAGGTCAGACACAGATCCGCATCGCTGACTCACATGAGCCCCGTCCAGAAACCTCTGTCAGTGTAAACAAACTGTCAGGCGGGTCAGGGGTCACTGCTAATGCCTGTTTCTTCAAGAAACAAGGCGACTGTTGTGTAGGGTGGCATTACTGAAAGCTCTTTAGCTCAGAGATGTCGGTCAGGGATTAGTCTGACTGGTGCCGAGCACCGCTGCCACTTAATGAACTTAACCACAATCCTGGGAATAAGCATGACTCTCTTTACAATGAAAGCATTTAAATCAATTGTTCGTCCCAAGGAAATAAACACGTCAGAGATGGAGAAAGTTACAACTCTATAAACTGACTAAGGCCTGACCAAACCACAACCAGACTTTAATGTTAAGTGTTAAGACTAACTTTTGATTAATAATGTGAAAAAATACTATTATTATGGTGTTTATAATTTTTTATATTTGGCTTTCATTTTATCTTTTCAGAGTTCGTTTAAATTATGAGTTATATTAATTATAACTTTCTATTTATTCTATTAAATAAATATTTCAAATGATTTAATATTTAGTGCTTCTTGACTAAACCACAACCGTACCTTAATAAACAAATATTATAGTATTTGACTTTTAATGTATAATGTGAAAACTCATATGAATGTGTTTAATATAATCACTAAAATATTTCTTTAATATTTTTCCAGTGTCATTTTAAGTATTATTTAAATATTATTATTTTATTTTTTTAATCATTTTGAAATATTTCTATATTTTAAGTTTTAGTTATTTTGTTTAAGCACATTTTATTTTTACACTCCTAATTAGCTTTAATAAATCTTTATTTTGGTTTTGGTAACTTTTTTAATATTTCTATTTTGCTTTTATTCATTTTAAATACATTTCAGTTGTATCATACACAATGGCCTTCATGATAATTTTGAATTAGCTATTATTTTTTATAATTTATTATTATTATTATTATTATATTTTAGTAATATGTTATATGCTTTCAGGATTTTTTTAAATACCTTTTTTTAACACTTTAATATATTAGCTTTAATATATTCTATAAATATAATTTTATCATTTTAGTACTTAAAAACTTATTTCAGTTGCCAGTTACCAAGTCAACTGTTTTGTCCAATATTTAGATTTTATTTTTTCTGCTATATTTATAGTTTTAGCTTACAACAACTACAATTGGTTACACCAAGTTGTAACTGCTCACAGTTTGTTCTTCATTTATTTAAGAATTGGGAAATTAGTTAATAGCAGAACATCACTGGTATCTATCAGAAACAACTCTGTTATTACAGAGACTCCATGTGCAATTTATCTTCACCACACTCTCAGAAAAAAAGCACAAAACTGTCACTTACAAGGTGCTTACATGTACACTTCAATGACTAATAAGTGCTTTCAGAGTGCTAGTATTAGGGGTAAACACGGCACAAGATGTTTCCGCTTTCAGTTTTATGGGTTCCCACGATCACCGGTGGATTCTGGGGATTAGGGCTCTGGTGCTTTATCACTAACAGACCAAACATGAGCACTTCACACACTCAGACCTCGAGCAGTGTGCTGAGATACAACAATGGCAGCTTACACACACACACACACACATTACCTCCTGAGAGCACCACGCACATTCAGGGCCGCGTCTCAGACAGTCTTCACATGTGGAGATGAGGGACGACAAGCATCGGTTATCCGCTGAACACAAGAGACAGAGACATTTACACATGAATGAGCGAGCGTTCAGATCCTCAGCGGCCCTTTGTGTCCAACACAGACCCTGTCAGGACAGAACAGCGCACTGTTTGGAAAGAAACTGTCTCTAAAAGATGAACAGATCACGGCATTGAATGTCAACGTCAATCAGAATATTAATTGCCAGAGGCAAAATTAAACAGTAGATATTAATGTACACAAGCAATCAAGCTATATAAACTGTATTTTATACCCTGCTGGGGGAAAAAAAAACTAAAACCAGCCTGAGATTTTTGGTTTGATTTAGCTGGTTTCCAAGCCTGGTCTGGTTCCAGCTGGTTTTTTATCACTTCAGGCTGGGAAACCAACTGACAAACCAACTAAAATCTGTCAAACACCAGCTTAGGCTGATTGGACACATTTTTTTTTAAATCAGGGAGATCCTGTCGAACACACACACAGTATGGGGCATGTTGTCACAGTGAGAACCTCCTGGGTACTGACAGTGATTTAAGTAGTGTTTGAAATCTACTGAATATTAGCTAAAATAAAAAGTGGCATTATCTACAATGCATCTGAAATGTGTTATAGCCTATTACATGCCACTGTTCTGTGATAACTGATAAATGACTGTTTTTCGGCTGGTTTAAGTTGGCATGGTTCCAGCAGGTACAGGAACCTGGCTTTAGAGGGGGTTTGTCTACTTCTTGAGCTGGTCAGTCCAGTTAATCAATCTCCTTTTGTGACACTATACACAGTAGGGGGCAAGTTGTCACAATAGGAACCTGTGGGTTACTAACACTAATAATACAAATTCTGTTTGAATTCTAAATGGCATCAATATGTGACTCTGAAGTACAAAACCAGTCATAAGTAGCACAGGTATATGCGTAGTAAAAGCCAATAACACATTGTATGGGGCAAAATTATTGATTGAATGATGACTATTGAAGGAAAGACCAAGTTCCAAGTAGATATTTAGAAAATTTCCTACCGTAAATATAACATAATTTATTTTTTGTTAAGTAAACATTACTAAAAACCTATTTTGGACGACTTTAAAAGGCAATTTTCTCAATATTTTATTTATTTGTTGTTGTTTTTTTTTTGCTCCCTCAGATTCCAGATTTTCAAATAGTTGTATCACGGCCAAATATTGTCATATCATAACAAACCATACATCAATGGAAAACTTATTTATATAGCTTGTTTATATGATGTATTAAATACCATTATGACTGGTTTTGTCAACTGGTAAACAGACTAAAATGGGAAAAGTGACAACAATATCAAAGCCATGAAAGCCACTGTTATTTTTAGAAGTTAAGCCATACCTTCTGACTCTTACTATGATAGTCTACTATTGTGGTTTGAAGTGTTCTTCACTTGTCATCCAACAAGCTATCCAGTATGACGCTGGAATATGTGGAAACCGACATAACAGAGTTTCGACTCAGAACCTTGTTCTATTAACCTGTAAACCGCGTGACAACTTGCCCCGTGTGTAAACACTGCCTGACATTTCCATTCATTCCCATGAGTTCGCGATCTCAGGAAGCGTCCGGCCACGGCATGGCAGGGTACAAACAATGAAACGCACAGTCAAATGTTTACAATCGACAGCCAAACTCACCCGGATCGGACCTCACAAACACGAGCAGCACCGAGATGAGCAGTAGCAGCAGCAGCATGCGAAGAGCAATCAGATCACAGTACAGACGCATGCAGGAAGTCATAGCAGCATTGAGAGCGTGTGTGTGTGTTGTGTGTGTGTGTTCAGCGTTTGAACCGCGACTGAAAATCCCCCGGGAACACGTCAGACCCTCATCCGCGCGAACAAAGGAGGGCGATTCGCTTCACCCAACGACCTCCTAATCCTAATTTCCAGATTCAGATGAAGCGCGGCGGAACCGCAGTGTGCGCGTTTTCTTGTCATTGCGCGCTTTTACGCATCGGACACGCAGGTGACGCGCCGCGTTTGGTCCCCGCGGTCTTCTTACACCGTAGCGCAAAGGTCACCGTCCGCGCGTCATCTCTTAAACGTGCTGGGCGACGTAAGAAGAAGCATTCGCTGCTGTTCATTGCAGTGATTTTGAAAGTGCTGACGAACGCCCACCTCGTTGTGACCCGCCAGGCAGCTTTATGGTACTGTACAGAGGAGGAGCAGGAATTTTGCTGTTCCCCCTCGCTTTTTTCCCTTTTGAGAATGAGAGGTTGTTGAGGAAAACTCTGGCAGGGCTTGTATTGAATCTCTCCATCGACGTGGAATTTAAACAATGACGAGTGCCTTGCTCTCGGACATTTCCTCTGGTGTTTCTGAGGTTATGTCTCATCATTTTTTCTCGCAGTTACGAGAACTGCGATGTACTAACGAGCAATTACAAGAACTGCGTGATGAAAGCTCACAGTTCACCTCAGTCAATGTAGCATAATATTTATTTATTCAAACTAATATATATTAATTCGATTTTTAAGGGTTTGTTTTTGATTGTATTTAAGGACAGGTGAACTGGATTGGCGGGATTTGAACTCGGGACGCCAGTAAAGCAACAGCACTGTATGTAAGTGTGCTGCCCACAAAGCGAGGACAAGTAGGCCTACCTGGTGTTCTGACTTTCCCCTAGTGTTTCTTAGTTTATATCTAACAATTATTAATATTTATTCATTTTATTTTTTTAAAGGGGTCATATGATGTTGCTAAAAAGAACATTATTTTGTGTATTTGGTGTAATGCAATGTCTTTATGTGGTTTAAGTTAAAAAAAAAAACACATTATTTTCCACATGCTTTACATTATTGTTTCTCCTCTAATCCCACCTTCCTGAAACCCATGGATTTTTATAAAGCTCATCTTTTTAAGAAACGAGTTGTGCTCTGATTGGCCAGCTATCCAGTGCATTGTGATTGGCCGAATACCTCAAGTGTGTGGCAGAAATGTTATGCCCCTTATCATCAAGGCCAGGACACACCAAGCCTACGCCAACCAACTAGAGGCGACGAAAGCATTGCGTTGCTTCGTGTCTCGTAAACATTACCATGTCTGCATTTGTGATCAGAGAAACAACAACAAGCACTACCCTTCACTGCTCAAAACTTGCATTAGAATAGTCAGCGGCAAATTCTTTAAATATGATAATATAGGTACTTACAGGTTGTGAGTCAGAAGCGCCAGACTGTCCTTGCCAAGGATTGCCTCACTTTATAGAAACAGCCTTTATAGAAAATGTGCCCCCAGCAACACTACAGCTAGAATAAAAGCTCCGCCTTCTTTCTTTGTGTAAACATTTGGGCGGTGTTATAAAAATAAACCCACTCTGTGACGTAGAAAAGTGGAGGAGTGTTTAAACTAGCTGTTTTAGGGGGTGTGGACAAGTCATAACTTTTATAAAGAATATCTCTTTGGTTTTGAAGCTTTAGTCTTTGCAACTAACATATGACCCCTTTAAAGATTTCTTTTTGACTTTATAAGATCGGAAAATGAAACCACAGAAAGTGCAAGAGGGAACAGGATTCAGAAATGTTCACGTGTTTGAACTCAAGACCTCAGTAGCTCAACAACACTAGGCCTATATGTTAACACACTGCCCACAAAGCTGTTGCTGCTTCCCCCCAGCAGTCCTCTTTCACAGTTTTATCATAGATAGAATGCAAAATATTTAAATGCAAGTTTTTCAGTCAAATTTCGTTTATGCACTATATCAAACCATTAACCTCTGTGGAAAAATCAACCTGTGGCAAAATTTTGAAATGCCGCAGTTTTGTTGAATAAATGGAGACTTGGCAACCGTGCATCCAACACGAGTTGCAGGAGTCATATTTGACTGATCACTGTAAAGAGTAAGGAGAGATGACTGACAGATCACGCTGCTCAACAGATCCCGAACTTCTTGACCAATTTCTTACCTTGTAAAGTGCGCTCCCTTTACACAGAGTGTGCCTGATCGCAAAAACGAAATTGAATTTTGAGTGCAAATTCAAGAATGACTTCAACACCCCACACATTAATAGCAGCTCCTTGATGCTTGGAAATTATCTACTACAATATTATAATGTTTTTGGGAGCAGGATTACGAAACAGTCCATTTGTATACTGTAGATTTACAACAAGCTAACTGTTCAGCTGACAAAAGTAAACAAAATCAAATAATACAAATAATTTTGGAAAGACATACAGGTAAATGATGACAGAACTTTTCATTAGTGTACTATAGCTTTAAGAAAAGGGCTTTTACTGAAGTCTCTCCAGAAGCACGTACATTACATGCAATACCTTTTCAATTAGATGTGTCAGTAAGAAAGCAGCTAAAGCTATTCATGTATTCATTTAACAAAGAGATCAGACTTCACTATGAGACATTTATTGAGCCCAGGCACAACTGTTTATTTCGTTTCTACACAGCAGGCTGAGAAAAAACGGGACAACAAATAACAGCCCATCTCTCCAAAAGAAGCCAAAATGTTTCATCATGAGAGGAGGAGAAGGACAATGGTGTCTCCTATTCACCAGATAAGAGCTCAGTGGAAGCAGATTACGGGAGGGAGTCCAACATGTGGGACGTGTCCCGGCGGAGGGACATCGCCGCTGTCTCAAAGACAAGCTGAGAGGAACAGATGAGCAAGAGAGAAAGAGTGACACTGTGATCTGACTTCACTGTCATTGTGCTGTAATGTAGGTCATGAGATCGATGATAAGACAAGAGGTGTCTGTGAACTACTCAGAATCAGTGACCAATTAAGTTAAATTAGGCCTTGTGCTTTTCTTTTCTTTTCCCCAGTGCATGGCATATATATAACTGTCATGTATGTTTCTCATAAATGTTATTTATTTACTTGCCCACATTGATAATATATATATAATATATCATCTGTAAATCTCACTGTTTTTAATGTATTTACACAAATAAATTCAGCTTATATATATTGAATAAAATATCATTTCTATAATTTTATTTTTGTATAATAGAATTAAATGTTGAGGTCAGTAAGTTGTTTTGAATGTTTTTGAAAGAGAAGTATCTTCTGCTCACCAAAGGTGCATTTTTTTATCATAAGTAAAAACAGTATTATTGTGAAATATTATTATAATTTAAAGTAATGTGAATATCTGTTAAAATATAATTTATTTCAGTGATGCGGAGCTGTATTTTCAGCATCATTTCTCCGGTCTTCAGTGTCACATGATCCTTCAGAAATCATAATAATATGCTGACTTGCTGCTCAAGAAAAATGTCTTATTATTAATGTTAAAAACAGTTGTGCTGCTCATTATTTCTGTGGAAACTGATACAAAAGAAGAGCATTTATTTGAAATACAAATCTATGGGAACTATATATATATATATATATGTGTGTGTGTGTGTGTGTGTCTTTACTGCTGAATAAAATTGTAAGTTTCCTTCAAAGTGAAATCTCTAAATTAGTTTTTGTGTGTTTTATTCCTCTGAAACGTGCTCTGTGCTGCTAATGAAGACTGGCAGGCCGTGTACTCGCTGTGACTGTGAGGTTTCTGTGTGTTTCTCATCCTCCCCCATCGTATGTTCTTCTCAGGCCGTTGTTTTTCTTGCTGGTCGGTTGGGCTTGAGGCCACTCTGGTCTGGTTTAATCTTCCTGCCACAATATATCACATTCCCCTGCTCGGACCGCGGGTCTCTCCGCTCGGGCTGTCCGCTGACCCAACGGGGCTTTTTGTCAAACTCCCAAACAACTGCTTCTCTCTGGATAGCATCACGGTTATTTTCTCTGCTGTGACATGTTTTGGTTAAAGCCTTAAAAGGCCAGTGACAACTTCAATATTTCACTTGCTTTGCGTGCTGTAATAATCAACATTATTAATCTTTATCTTATACAGGATGACTGTTCCAGTTACAGTTACAAGACTGGACGCCATTCTAAGGTATCATAGCAACCAAAGTAGCAACTGAAGTATTTTAGAATGCTTTTGATTTTTTTGAACGCAAAAGCCTTTAGAATTTTGACTGTTCAATTTTAAATGTATGTCTTAGTTTATATGGGAAGCTAATTAATTAAACAACAGACTATTTGACTTAATATTTGTGTATTCTCATGCTTATTTGAGCATCATCAACATGCTAGCGTCTGACGCCCACACTAAGTTTTTGGCGACAGACAAGCTAAAGAATGTTCTACATAAAGGTCAAAGGTCAGTCTAACTCGGGCTCATACCTCACATGGCGGATACATCAGAGGTCACGGCTCTAATTTGCTAACCGCTCCTGGACTCATCAATCAGGGTTCAGGGGTCAAAGGGAAACTGCTGCAGGTTAACGGCATAAACACTTGCTAAAAAGCACCAGTCTTCACCAGAGGCGTCTTCTTGCACCTCATTTAAGAGTTTTCTAAGCAAAACCTATGGTTTTTTTTGGTGTGTTGCTAAACATTTGTTGGGAAGTTTTAGTTCTCAATTCCAGAAAATTGGTATTCATATAACCCAATTATGTTTATTTTCATATTAAGCACCAACACTGACATTTATTACTCAGTTTAGCAATTCTAAATATTGCAATTTTTATTGATTACTAATAACTTATTATTGTTATAAATGCACTTGGTATGCACATAATTAGGAATCTTTTGCTTTCCTTTGCGTAGCTTTAAGATCAAGATCATCATCATTTTAAATGTTATCACAACCTTTCCACTTTACCTTTAGAAAGGGGAAGATGTAGTGAATTCCCCTAAGATGCTTCTGTTTATCATGCTGTGAAACCTACTAAACCCCAGTGTATTTATAGATCTGAGAATGGAAACACCCACGCGCGCCATTCTTCATTAGTGATTGATTAAAGCATCCTCACATGGGCTATAGTTGCGTGGTTTAAACAAGTATATATAAATGTCACATTTCACCTCGCAATCAAATGAAATTATTTTCTGCATAAGAAAATAAAGCTTGTATCTAATAAAGAAAATAAAGCATGAATGCTATATTATTGCACGATAATGTTATTTTCATGCCAATTAAACCCATTTTTCATGCATGTTCTTATTAATGCACTCTAAGAAAACAAAAATGTAGTGTGTTATTATGAAGTCGTTTTCTGTATTGATTATATCTTGAAGAAATATATATATATATCCATTTTTCTCACAATGTGCATCTGAAGATTTTACTTATATTTATAGTCAAATAAATAGTTATTTAATATTGGGATGAAATAAGACCTAGACAATGCAAATAGAATAAAATACAATAATTGATTTTTTATGCTTGTTTTTGTTTAAAATCTAAAGTGTAATGTACAATTATTATTATTATTTTACATTTGCATAGTATGTTTTACATTTGATAAACATACATTGATCAATATGTATCAATATGTCCTATGGTGTGACAGAAAATGTAAAAACAACAACTTCAAAAAAACAATAAAGATAAACCTCCCTCATGTTATTTGCAACTCTAAAAATGAAGATACATTTTTTCTCTATTTTTTTTTTTTTTAGTTTTTTTTCTACATTTTTGCTATGTCACACCATAGGACTCAGTCCAACTTTTATTTGTCAACTACCCACAAACAATATATCATTGTTGCTGTAATGTTGTTATTGTTTTCAGTTGTTTTGTTTTTTTACATTATTTCATGAACAATAAATAAATAAATAAATAGGCTTTAAAATCCCTGAATATAATATAATACAATATGAATTATTTTGGAGTTAAAAAAGAGGCAGACATGACAAAAAGAATATGAAAAAAATATTACACATGATTCACAACGCATGAAATATGTTAAGATAATATTTAAAGATATTTTAAAATACATCTGTAGCTTGTTTTTCATATTATGTGGTGCTGTAATCTAATGTCACAGAAAAGTCCCATTCTATCCATTGCAGAAGTGTTTTGTGGCAGAGATTAGCATGTTTTAGCCGCCTGGCCTACAGACCGGTATAACCACACACTGAACCTGACCTCGTCTGTGAGAATGTCCTTCCGTTCCCGCTGGGACTCGTGTTTATGGTCTTCACAACTGCATACCGTCACATCAGCAGCGTGGGCAGAGTGGTCAACCACAATACGCTGTAAGGAATCGCTGCGATTTCATCATCACACGGCCATGTGTGACGTAAAATACTGGCTTCAGAGATGGTGATGTGACCTTGTATGGCATATAATTTAGTGAACCACAGAGAGGTGACAGAGCTGAGGAGCAGGACGAGTCCTCAGGCCTCAGACTGACCACACAAACGAGAAGATGAACTGAGTCAGATGCGTAGGCTTTCACTTAAAGAAATTCCCCTCCACTAATTAAACAGATGTCTGAGGCAAATAGTGCTGAGTCGCAGTGAAGAATCAGTGACATTTACGCTGTTTTTATTTACCAGAATGGCTGAGAGTACAAAACACGTGCTAAGACAGACTTTACATTTAATAAACTGGACATTTTCTGTGTTTCATGATTGATTATTATCAATAAGAGCAGGGCTTGACGTGAACTTTTTTTGCTCGCTGACCTCTGTGGCTAGTGGTTTTCCAAATTAAGCCACTCAGCATTTACACTGACCACAATTTTGTTGTTGAGAAATTGCATTTTATATGACTTAATACAGCATACAAACATTTGTTTAAGTTGATTTCCAGGTCATTTAGATCTTCCTAACCACATTAAATGCATGCATCATCTGTTATATTTAAATTCTTACATTTTCTTAACAATTTCACTTAATATAATAAGACAACATAGGGCTGTTGCCAATCATATGAAATCAATATCTACAAAACCCATCTTTCCATTGCGGAAGAAACAAGTAATTACAGCAACATTTAGATGCATTTATCACAGTTCAGTATATAGCAAAAATTCATTTACACTGTAAAATTATAACAGCATAAATAATGTGAGCAAGGTATATATATATAAATTAGTGCTGTCAAACAATTAATCACAATTAATCACATCCAAAATATGTGTACTGTGTATATTTATTATGTACATACAGTATAAAAACAGCTTATATTCTGAAATTATTTACATGTATATATTTATATTCATATAATTTATAATATATAAAAGCATATTTAAAATACTTAAATACATACATGTAAGTTTTTGCATTTATATATATATATATATATATATATATACATAATAAATATACACGGTAAACACATATATATTATGTGAACAACTTTTATTTTAATTTTAAATGCAATTAATTACAATTAATCATTTGACAGCACTAATATATATACAACTAGGCTATGAAATGGCGGGAAGAAAAGATGAAAGTAAACCACCAGTAGGCGGCAGCAAATCTTAATTCATTCATGAAAGGAGTTGTTTACACTGTTAAAAAGTTGGATTCTCATGGTACGCATGAACAAAGTTTAAAAAAAACAAACAATTTGGACATATGACAGTATTTTTATGCCAAAAATCTTACTTTCGGTTTTGTACAAGTTTCGGAGAGTTTTTTTCCCCAATCGTTTGACTTAATGACGCAGTCGAGGGTGGAAATCCTTATATGGGCATTTCTTCCGGAAGCAGGCGCCTCCCAGGCAAAGACCAGAGAGAGCGAGATCGCGCTTCATTCAGCAGCACTGTAGGAGACTCAAGGGAAGTACTAGTCAGCTGGCATGGTTCATAACTGGCATGACCTTGTTACTAATTGACTATCCATGATCAGTTTCCGTTTACACCGACTAATAAAGTCAGAATCATTTTCGAAATTCAGTGCTTCTGTTATTAGATGTTTCAATCAGATATATCCTTGCATTTGCTCCTTCAAAAAAAATCATTAGGTAATGTCAAGCTCTTTTACTGTATAAAACTGCTCAAATCCGCCCACACAATGTCAAGCCCTGAATAGAGCCATGTAAGGCCAGTCTGTGTGACTTTATGACGATGACTTATGATGACTGTCTTAGCTGGGTGAGGAGGATCATTTGTGGATTACATGTTTTTGCAAACCCATTCTAAATGCAAAGTCATTTTCAGAGTGCAAATGTAAAGGAAATGCTAAATAATCAGATATTTGTGTTGCATTTGTCATCAGTTACCCTGCTGTTGATAGTTTTAGCTTGAGCGACCTTAAAGTGTGTCTTTTTTAAACTAGCATTCAAATATTTGGGGTCAATTGGACTTTTTTTTCCCTGAAAGACGTTAACACTTTTATTCAGTAAGTATGCATTCAATTAAATAATAGTGGCAGTAAAGACATTTACAAGATTACAGATTTCCAATTCAATTAAAGGCTGTGAACTTTCTGTTTGTCAAAGAATCCTGAAAAACACAATACATCACTGTTTTCATAAAAATATTCAGATTGTTTTCAACATTGATAATAATCAGAAATGTTTTCTGAGCAACATATTAGAGGATCATGTGATGCTGAAAATTCACCATTGCATCACAGGAATAAATTAAATTTGACTATATATTCACATAGAAAACAACTATTCGAAATTATAATAATATTTCACAATTTAACTGATTTTATTGTATTTTTGATCAAATGAATGCAGCCTTGGTGAGCAGAAGAGACTTGTTTCAAAACATTAAAACTCTTTGGAATTCTTTCTCCCACAGAGAGCATCACAGAATATATAATTTCCTGATGGCAGAGCAGCTCTCACATTTACTTCAGAAGTCAAGGGAATTTTGCTATTCCTGTTGCTGTGCCCACTAATGATGCATAAATGACACACTGCGCCTTTAAATATAGTTGATGAGCTCATAACAAGCCTCTGAGTGAAGAGTTTTATTTAGAAGCAAAAGCAAAAGCTATCTGAAATCATATACAGCATGATAATTGGTTTAAGTGGTTTGGATCATGTATTATGTAACACTGTATTATCAGTAGTGAATTTTCTAAACATTCCCCTGTTGACCTCTGAAACAAAACATAAAACTAGGTGTGTGGGCCTAGAGCTGGGACTGCTGTAATGTACCTTTTTCTCAGGAAGTCAGTGGCTGTAAATCAAAAACTGGGAATTCACAGTCACCACAGCGAGGCGGACGATATTCTGCTGGCGTAGGATTACACAGACTGTGGTCACAAGACATATAAATATTGATTTCTGTGAGGAACACACCCAAGGTAAAAGCATTACTATTTCAGAGTGCAAAATAGGCTTGAGAACTGTGTCACAGACCTTATCTGTCGCTTCTTACAGTCTTCTACTTTATAAAATAAACCTTCAACTTTAAAGAATGTTAAAATGTCCAAAATGTTTTCTTGTTGTGATTGGAATCGTATTTAAGGTTCTTAAAATGTTTTTACAACATTCTACTGACTTTCTATGGAAGCCCGTTTCCGACACTGAATAAATAAGTCCGAATTGCGACTTTATATCTTGGAATTTTATAACTCGCAATTGTGACTTTATAATTGCACTTTTTATTTTAGTTTTTATTTAGTGGCGGAAACAGGCTTCCATTTTTTCCTAGAGTGCTGTCAAACTATTAATCATGATTCATTTTTGTTTAAATAATATATGTGTGTGTACTGTATGTATTTAATTTGGATGCAGTTAATTATGATCAATCATTTGACAGCACTACTTTCCACCAAAATATTGTTCAAATGTTTCTTTTTTTTAATTATTTTTGTTTTCTTGCCATACTTGTCCCTTTTTTAAACCATTATTTAAACATTTCTTAAATGTCTGGTTTTGTTTTAGAAAACAATGTTTTCTTGTAGCATTTTTAAAATTCAAGAACATTAAAATGTGTAATTTTCTTTTTGTATTTAGATGTTATTTAAAGGTTCCTAACATTTTTGACAACTTTATTTTCACCAAAATATTTGGATTTAAAATATTTATCAAACATACTCAAGTTTTACTTTATTTGGATGTTTATTTTTAATATTGTTAAAAGTGAGTGTTCAAATGTCTACTTTGAATCGAACAATATTTGAAGGTTCCTAAACGTTTCTTACCACATTATTTTCTCCCAAAATACATTATTTTAACATTTATTTATAATATTCTAAGAACATTAAAATGCATCGTTTTCTAGAGATTAGGAACCTAAAATGTTTCCTACAGTTTCATACATACAACTTTATATTCACCCAAAGTAAAACATCATTGAAACATTTACGTAAAGATTTCTAAAAATGCTTTCTCTCAACAGTCAAGTACAAATGCAAGTATGTGGATGTTCTGAGAATGTTATGAGAAAGTACATAATCTATTAATAAAGTTATATTAACATCCCACATGAATGTTTTGTCCTAACAGTCACAAAACTTTTGAAAAACATTACAGCAAACATTCCCAGTTCTAGCTGGAAATCCACAGCAAATGTCTTTCTTCAGGGTCTTCCTGAAGTTCTGAGGACGAAACAAATGTTTTGGCTTTTCATTATAGCGTAAGCTCTCTAATCTGTGTGTGTGTGTGTGTGTGTGATTGAGGGGTTTTCTGTGGTTACTGTGCCAGCAGGTACACGCAGGGGTCTCAGGGACTTTCCTCTGAAAATGAGGTGGGAAGGGCACAGCAGGAGTAGATTCCTGACAGCACCTTTAATGATTCCCGATTTCCCGGACACCTGTGAATGTTTGAGAGAGGGCAGTGGTGCGTATCGAGCGCCGACCGCTGGAGGTCTTTCACTATGACACATGAAGGGAAAGGGGAATCACAGCTTCACTCTGGACTAGACACTCCTGACATTTCATGAACTTTAACGCTAATGTCATTACAGAGTCAAAGGTCTGTCAGATTTGACTCTGCATTAAACAGCTTTTAAAAAATTCCAGCAAATCTTCCCAACATCAGACCAATCGCAGTGCAGTTCAGTTATCTTGTCAGTGATTTGGCCAAGGCCACCAAAACAAAAAGTATTTTTGTCATCGTGTGAGTCACACTGGTAAAAATGTTTAGTTGTTTTCTCACCATGACGGCATGGAAATTAAGGTTTCATTAAAAAAAAACAAAAACAAAAAAAACAGATTTTTGTTGATAAAAGTCAATAGTATGTAGAAAAAAGTATATGAACATTTGTATTCATACAGAACATTAATTTTTGTACAAATGTATTACAAATGGTAGTGATTGTGCAGTGGGCAATCTACATATATATGCTCCCAAACTTAATTGGTTGAATAGTTGAATGGTTGATTCAAATTGTATTGCAATTAGAGGTCATTTGCCAATTTAGCAGACATTACAAACAATGTCAATGTCAGATATTTATGGAATATACATGCATGCATATTAAGTTTTCATAATTGAATGGATCGTTTTGAATTTGACGGCTTACAAGATGAAAAATGATTGTGAAGTTGTGAAGAGTTTGACAGTTTAAGTGAGAATCGACTCATCAGTTTTGATCAACAAGCAGACTGCCCACAGCACAAACACTCCCATTTGTAAAAAAAATAAATGTACTGTATGAATTTAAACATTCATTAATTTTTTGTCTGTGTACTATTGACTCTTTTCAACAGATAACAGATTTTTTTAATAAAACCTTAATTTCCATATTTGACTGTCATGGTGAAAAGAAGCACTAAAGATTTTGACCAGTGTGACTCACACGATGGCAAAAATACTTTATATTTTGGTGGCCTTTTCCAAATCACTGACAAGATAACTAGGTTTCGAAGCATGAATGAAATGTTTTGAGTGAGTAACTGTATTTTGCAGATATGCAATAAAGTTCTGAAGTTTGCACTCACAGTTTAGAGAATGTTAAGGCTTTTTCTAAAAATGTGCCAAAGCAATTCAGAAAAACTGTAAGAGCGCCATCATGTGGTGAAAACATTTTATGTTTTTTGGGCCTGCGGTCCCCATAAGGGAAAAATTAATTACAGTTTTTCTCAATCGCTTTGGTGCGTTTCTCAGATCAGAATTAAAATTCTCATAACTATTAGTTCAAACTCCACAACATTTAGTCATTT
>JAUCMR010000142.1:1097749-1117913 GCA_032357425.1 Enteromius argenteus | reverse complement strand
GGTGTGTGGCTTTCCTAATCAAGTCCAATCAGTATAATCAAACACAGCTGGACTCAAATGAAGGTGTAGAACCATCTTAAGGATGATCAGAAGAAATGGACAGCACCTGAGTTAAATATATGAGCGTCACAGCAAAGGCTCTGAATAGTTAGGACCATGGGATAGTTCAGGGTGCTGTGTGTACATTAATGAGGAAAAGAATGAACTTAAATGATTTTAGCTGCAATATAACAAAGAGTGAAAAATTTAAGGGGGTCTAAATACTTTCTGTACCCACTGTATATATGTCTGTGTGTGTGTATTTTTCTTTCTTTTTTTTTTGTTAAATTCTTTACTATATAACTGTAAAAATGTATACACACATTTAAAATTGTATATACATATAAATATTTATTATAATTTTTGTTTCTTTAAAACTATAGACTTTTGTGATTTTTGACATCAAGAACAGCAGACAGAGAGAATGAGTTTTTTGGATAATGTAATTAAATACTTGTGCTTTGTATGCTGCTTGCCAACAATTACTGTGTCAGACTGCTCAGTGGGTAAACATGCATTATGACAGCCTATTTTTGCAGTTTTAACATCTGTCATTATGGGTTAACTGACCCATGCTAACTATCCAAACCGTGGATTGCGTCATCAAGGGAGTGAAAATATCAGAAGGGCGGAGTCACATTTAAGTGGGCTGAGCTGCTCCGCCTCCAGACGACACCTGCAGCAGCAGCCTGAAGACTCAAGCCTTTCTGTTTTGATTATTTTTGTGCTTTCAGCTCTCAGTGTGTTGTATTCTTGAGAACTTTCTTTGTTTACTGATGTTTGTTGGCGATTATTCTGGGATGTAGCTCCAGGCGGCAGTTTACATGGCCACTGAGATCAGTTACTGGTATTTACAAGTCTTTAAGACAGATCTTTCCCATGCCTTGGATATGAGCATGAAGATAAAAACTCTTGCTCTCTTTAGCGCGCTTTCTAAGTCTCTTTTCCCAGTGGCACGTCTCCCATGATGCACCACAGCCCACGCATTAGAGCGGCCATTGATAAATTGCCCCATGTTCGTCCTTCACGATTAATTTCTGCCCGTCAGCAGTGTGAGGGGCTGTGGCTTTGGGGGTTTATGTTGGCAGTGGAGTAGCGTAGGTTGAGCATTCGAAGGCCGCGGAGTCAGTCCAAAAACAACATTTCTCGTGGGCCACCAGTGCCTGACAAAGCTGGCAAGAATCCGGCCGACACAGACTCTGAAGTGAAGTTAAGCGGCTGGGAAAAGTGGAAATGCGGCAGTGTTGTCTTTCGTAGCTCTCTGCAAAATATCGCTCCCTCGTCCGCTTCATCCAAGCATGTTCTACTCTTGACAAAACAAAGCCCAGCTCGGCCGTCGCTCATTCAGAAGGATCTGGGCTCTCGGCCTCTAAATAAAGTCCCGGAGGTTTTCCAGAGATGATGGAGAGCGCTTTGACGTCTCAGTTGGAGCGGTGTGCCAAACTCTCAGGCTCCCCGACCGACAGGACGATATCTGGGGAGAAATTCAACAAACTGCGCACCGATGTGCCAAAAGGCTTAAAACGACACATGAAACGAAGAGCACTTTGATTTGTTATGAACTGCTTGTAAATATCTCGGCTTCGAGCTCCAGGTCCTCCAGAGGGGAAGCTGATTTTCTGCACTTGTTTGCGTGGGTTTTTTTTTCCATGCATTGGTTGAGTTGTGTATTTCAAGCCAAGGACGTTTTGAGGAGTGTTAATTGAGGAAAAAAGTGGTCCAGGTGCATTTTTAGAAGCCTTTCCCATAAGAGTCTTAAGATTTAAATTTCACTAACATTTGTAGTAAATAAACTTGATTTTATTTAAACATTCATGATTTTGAATATGATAATCTCCTAAAAAATCTCTCTGCATAATGTTGAATTCAGTTGGTTTTCATAGATATCTCACATAGTTATTTTGGTATTATTTAAATGATATTGTAGATTTTTGTATAATATTTTGAATGTGACTTTTTATATTTAAAAAATGACACATCATTTTCATATATTTTTATGTTTTTCTTTGATTTTATGTATGTTTATTTTAATTTTAGGTTTAGTTTTAGTTTAATTAGATTTGTTTTCTATTCCAGTTAGCAATATTATTGTTTAAACTTATTTTAGTTCTAAATGCCAAGGCAGCAATAAAAACATAGTGTAGTTTTTATGTTCTATTTTATTTCAAATTTATTTTAGTTAATAAATGTTTTAGTACTTTTAGTAAACGATAATAGCCCTGCTTGCTTGTCACCACCTAATTAGATTACATTAAATGTGAGGTATTTTGTTTGTAATATTGGGTATTTCCCACTGTTTTTCCGGCCAGCAGGAAGGGAACCGGAGTGGACATTAGTCAAGCGGGGAATTCTGGGAGGATTTGGAGTCTTAAGTTTGTTAACTGGTCTCAAAAATATATTTACACCCACCAGTTTAGTTTTCAGTGATGTAATATTTCCTGAGCATTAGCAGGGCCGTGTTGGGTTGCGCTCAGAGCCGTGTGCATGTGGCGCGCTCCAAAGGGGGGTGAGTAATTGAAAAGTCATGTTTTATGAACAACATCTGTTTGGGATTTTTCCTGCAGCTCCTTGCCGAACAGATCCAGAGAGCTGCAGAGGTGCTAAAAGCCCCAAACTGACCTCAGGCTTCGTGTCGGACAGCCCACCGCCACCACAACAGCAAAGTACTTTACTGCTTTTCCACGATATCCAGTGAAAACACGGAAACTGTGTCATGCAGAACCAAAATGGCTGCCAAACTGGGTCATGTGACTCAAGTTGGTTAGGATGTATGTCGGAAGCAAATTGAATTCACATGGTATAGTATTATGGACTGTTTAGTTTGCACTGTTAATAAAGTCTTGCCATAACACACTAATCTTTAAAGGAATACTTCACCCAAAAATGAACATTTTCAGGCATATGTAGATGAGTTTGTTTCTTCATCAGATTTGGATAGATTTTTCATTCCATCCCTCACAGCAGTGAATGGGTGCCGTCAGAATGAGAGTCCAAACAGCTGATAAATACACCACAATAATCCACTCCAGTCCATCAGTTAACGTCTTGAGAAGCCAAAAACTGTGTGTTTGTAAGAAACAAATCCATTATTGATGCGTTTTAACTGTAAAACACCTGTCTTCTGGCCTACTATTGCTTTCTCCAGTGTCAATCAGGAGAGAAATCTGCACAGATCAAGCATTGTTTACAAACCAAAACAGTTCAAAACACATACAGTATATAGGTGGATTTTGATGAGAAACAGCAAAAACATTATTATTTTTACTTTTATTATGTAGACACATTTTTATTGTAGACACATATTTTAACCGGAAGCAAAATGAAAAGTGTCTTAATGATGGATTTGTTCCTTAAAAGCACACAAAGTTTGTCTTCTCCAGATGTTAACTGATGGACTGGATTGGTGTGGATTATTGTGATGTTTTTATCAGCTGTTTGGACTCTCATTCTGACGGCACCCATTCACTGCAATGGAGTGCTGCATTTCTCAAATTACACAAAAATGTGTATTGTTTGTACTAGTGCAAGGGAAAAAGACATCAGTATGAAATTGTCCAGCACATCCAATTTATTCCAGTCAAAACATACGTAACTGTGTAATTATGACTTCCAATTGCATAAATAATATTCCAGGAGGTCTTGAGAGGCGGAGCCTAAATTGTGATGTAATAATTCATGCATTTGATGTTTGTCCAGTCAAAACTTTGTTCACAGCGTGATGTGTCTTTGTCAGGACGTTTCTGGAGGGTCATTGTGATTTGTTATTGTTCATTATGAAATGGCTTCAGTGCTTTAATGATGGGTCACGATGATTTCGATCTTTTTAAGCGCAGCCAAAACAATAACATTCCTTCAACGTTTGCTTAAAGTCCCGAACTATTCAGAGAGTCACACCATAATATATCAAGACTTACAAAGACACTGATTTCATTCTTGGGAGACGAAAAAACTGCAGTTCAAATAAAATAAAGACTAGTAATGGAAACAAAAATAGCGGGCGGTTTTATCTTTGTGAAGAAAAAAAGCAGATTTTCTCTAAAAGATCCTGAACTCTATGTCACAGTTGGGTCGTCCTCTTGAGCAAATAAATACAGACGCAGAGCTGCACCTTTTACACTGACGCTGAAAAAACACAGCAAGTGCCGAGCGGGGAATTGGACGGGTTGATATTTTTGGGGTAGCTCTCTCTCTGGTCACCCAGCTGTGCAAACATCCTTCAGGCTTTGTTGGGGAACGGCAGCCAGTAATCCAGGGAAACAGCGGGAAGGTGGCAGAGCCTAGAGAGCAGCCGCCCAAACACATGCAGCAAACAGCAACATCAGCTGCTCATTTGGATAGAAAAAAAATATTTTTTTGCATATTATGTCATCATCGTATTAAGCCCCGCCTCTTTAGATGTTTAGAATGTACAATTAAATTAAGGTTCCAAAAAGGTGTTTTCTCTGTGATGTCATAGGACAGCTATTTTGGGTTCCAGAAAGAACCTTTCAGTGAACCGCTCTTAAAAGAGCCACGTTTCACATTTTAAGAATCTAAAGAACCTCCTTCTACTATAAAGCACTTTTGTGGAGTGGAAAGATTCCACGGATGTTAAAGGTTGTTTATGGAAACATCTATGCCAGTAAAGAAGCATTATTTTTTTATAAGTCTAGTCTAAGCTAACTTGTGTGTTGTAATGTGGGTGTTGCTAGGTGGTTGCTAGGTTGATCTAATGGCTGGTCTAAGGCATTATTAATGTGTTCTGGGTGGTTGCCTGCTGGAAATTAATTTGCATGATTTTTATTTTTATTTTTTTTGCACATTTTACAAACGTGATACAATAAAGGGGTAATCGAAGGGCAGTATAAACGTTTTATTGAATTAGTTTTATATTTTTATTTAAGTTTATTTCTTGTAATATGCTCTTATATAATTTTTATGATGATGTTTTTAATATTACTATTTATGTTTTATGTTTTAATTGTAGTTTTTATTTATTTCCAGTTATTTCTTTACTTGATAATACCCCTGCTTGCTTGTCACCACTGATTTACATTATGTTAAATGTGCTTTGGTCATTTTTAGAATTTTTTATTGATTTTAATTATTACTAGGTTTTAGTCTTTATTTACAGTTTATAGTTTTGGTTACAGCTTATTTTAAAAAGTATCCACACTCAGTTCTAAGGATATTCTGGGTTCACCTCTGTCTTTCAATATAGGTTTATGGGATTTTTAAATCACATTTTAATATAGTAAAGCCGTAATTCAGCACTGGCAAGATTTGCTTTTAATAAAACATAGAACTGTCTATATAGCAGAATCACGTCGTCTTCTTTTTTTTTAAATCTGTGGTGCAGACTAAAGAAAACAAAGACTTTAACAACCATAATGTACTTTTGATTTTGGCATAGCTGAAAATTTGATCTCTTTTTTTGTGCTAATAATTAAATGATGATATCTGGGTAACGTGGAGAATAATGAACAATGTGTACTCCTCGTTGTAGATTAAAATTGTCTAGCAATATTGGAACAGTACAAAGTAAAAGTTTGTTCAAGAGTTTGTTGAAATCTCACACCTTTAATCACATCTCTTTAATGATCTCTGACCGCTGTGGCGTCCTTCAGCGGGTTTATGTTCTCGTATTTGGAAAGGGTTGCACACAAATATGCGTGCACACATGTAAACTCCCAAAATCTCACACAGAGGCCTGATTTCTGTTGGAAAACATGGATATTAAACAGTGTGGTTTCTCTAAAACAGGCTTTTATAAGCAGGCGGAGGAATCTGGCGGTGTGTAGCCGGTGGGAGGAGTCTGCATGTTTATTGCTCTTTTGTATTGGCAGTGTGAGAGTTTAGTCTGACAGTCATCTCACTCACACTCGCTCCTCAGCCTCCAGCTGGAGAACCTCTGAGAACCTTAACTAGCTTTAGATTTAGGAAAAAATGTTTTCTGTAGGGTTCTATGAGGTTAGGTTTTTAAAATCTGTTTACTGGTTTCTATAAAGAACCTTTAATAGCAATAGAATGGTTCTTTATAGGAATTAGATTATGAAAATATTCTTCACTGAAAGGTTCCTTGGGGAACCAATGGTTCTTCTGGCATTGCTGTGAAAATACACTTTATTTTTAAGAATGTTGGAATAACTTTTTTATTTTATTTGCTGCTTTATTTGTTTTCAAAAAAAAATATATAATAATCTATAGAAAACTCAAAAAACTGCTGAAGCAGGTTGTTAAAAAAACTTTTAAAAAGTTTTCTCAACTTTTTATTTTTTACAGTGTGGCACCATCATTGAGTGAACTTCACTTAACACTAACTAACTCATCTGCAAATAATAGTTTTCACCCTACACACTCACTCTCAACTGCTAAATAGACCACATAGTTTGTCTGTCCTTCAGTCTATTAGTGTGTGTGTGTGTGTGTGTGTGAGCTTCAGTCACTGTATTACTGGTTTTATTTGGCTCACACCCCTGTGAGGATCATTAGCCGTCCTGAAGCACACTAGACCTCTCACAAGTGCTTTAAAACATCCAGTTTCATGTTTCTTTGCTGTTTTTAAAGCTCCAGATCTCAGAGCAGGCCATTTATCTGTATCCTTTCAGAAGACATAAAGATAAATGTTAGGATTAATCTGACCAGTAACATGTCATACTCTGTTAAAAGTCCTAGATGGATAATTTGATAGTCTGAAAAGTGTTTTAACTTCCTTGCTAACAGTATAAAAGCGTCAAGCTTTGGACATTTTAAAATATAGTGCACTAGTTGTACGGACTACTGTTTTAGAGCTCGAAAACCTCATTGATTTTAATTGCACTGAAAAGCGTTTTTTCCACAGATCAAAGAAACAAGTCTGGAGCAACATGAAGGGGAGTAAATGGTAGAGTTGTATATTTTTAGGGCTACTGTCCCTTTAAGAAAGTTGGCTTAGAGATGCAGAGAAGATGAAGAGGCTGAGAGAGCGAGCTGGACGCAGACAGAGGGAGGACAGAGGGACACGGGAGGAATGGAGACATATTCAATTTCAGATTTATCGCTGCATTGCGGCCCAAATGCATTATGAACAAAGCCCAGAGGAGACGCACCAGTTCAGACGCTTTACACCAAACCTGACCACATCCACATCTGATCAAACACATTACTGATCTCACCTGGTAGCTGCTTATTTACTGAGATTTTGTGTGATAAAACTAAGATTATACGCATTATAAATATACTTAAAACAGGTAAAAAAAAAAAATCTCCCAGATTCATATTGAAGACCTGAGCAGTAGAGACTTAAAGTTCACCCAAAAATGATTTGCTCACCCTCAGGCTTCCCAAGATGTAGGTGAAATTGTTTCTTCAGTAGTGTATTGGCTCCTGGCGAAATATTAAGGTCTTATGAAGTGAAACAATCAGCCTGCACAAGAAACTGAACATTATTTACCACATTATTACCTGTAATCCAGAGCCTCGGGCAAACAGGGAAATCAGATTGCTTCTTTTAATAAACTGATTCACCTGTCAGTTTACATAATCACTCAGTGATATCACATTTATATTATTAACATACCCAATAATGATGTGAAATGTGGATGTCTAAAGCATGTAGGGTGAATAAACTAGCCTTCATCAGCTCACTTTTTACATAAAGCATGAGAAACTATGAAAACGTTCATTTTGCCCCTTCAACAAGTGTTATGCATATTATATGCATGTTAGCGGCTCAGTGGTCTTCAGTCCGAGTCAAACTAGTTGAAAGCGTCTGAAAGTGAGTTGTAGATGTGCTGCCGGTCTGATTTGGTGAACTGATTCAATTAGTTCACTAAAAAGAACAAAAAACTGCAAACTGAATCCTTTGAGTAATAAACTGTCTCTTTAAGGTGGCAGAACAAATGACGCCTAACACCATGGAGGCCACTTTGCAGTCACTACAATTATTTTCATAAAAATCTAGTCTTAATTCTAGGATGTTTTATAGTTCTTTTGTTTTGTTTCTGGCTGTAGGTTGGTCTTGTGGTTAACTTCACCTCTCATTTAACACCACAAATTCATCACCGTCACCATCTTTCTTTCCGGCCACGATTACGTTCCTTGTTTGTTTTGTATTCTGCTCATTCAAGTAATAGTTGTTGTTGTTTTTTTGTAGTCTATCCGGAGATTTCTGACAACAAAGTAAGAGGAAATGACTGGACTGGAGCTCTGGGAAGCAGGGAGAGAGGAAATAGATGCTGCTCTTATCTGCTGGTCTGGGCTGAAGAACTGGATCCGGCAGCTTTTGAGTTTTACCCCACACCACCTGCAGGGCTCAAATAGCCTCTGTTGGGTTTTCATGTGCTTTTGTGATGCATGATATTGACTGAAATATCTTGTGAGATTCTGTTCTGAGAAAACATACTTTGGTCAGGTGGCAGTCGCTCCGCCGGTGTAACTGTTTCATTGCCAAATGACCCTGAGTTACTTAGATTGGCTTTTCTGACGTATTTAAAGTTGTTATTACTAAACCAATAATAATAAAACAAATGTTTTCAGGAACTGAAATATATATAGCTGAAATTAAATGTAAATTACAAATATTTTAAAATAATAAATAACTTGGATTAAAATTAAATATTTTAATAAATACGTGATATAGAAATAAATAGAAATATCATCTTGGTAATAATTTAAATAAGTTGCAATTCTGAAATTACTTAAACTAAACTGAAACAGAAATAAAAGCTATCCAGAAATACTGTAGAAAAACAGACAAAAGCACACAATAAATTACTGAAGCTTTAGATTGACGTAAATCAAAAAAGAAAACTTTAATAAAATTGTAAATTGTTTAAAAGATAAAATACTAAAATGACAAAAACAAAAGTAAAGTGGAAAGAAATTAAAGCGAAACAGAAATATGAAATGAAAAATTAATAAAAATGACAAAAACACAACAAAGTTATAAAACTAACACTACAAGAAAAAAAAAAAAAAAAAAGCTAGTTCAAAATATAAAATATTTAAAAAAAAAAAATTGTTGCCTTAGTAGGAAACTAACTGAAACAAGTTTAAATAACTAAAAGTAAACTGAAACAGTAAAAAAAATTAAAACGACATACTGCAGTACGGTATACTGCAACTGAACTAAAGTTTAAAATGAAAAACAACAGCAAAAAATATACAAATCTCCTTCAAAATGAAAGTAAACACTATATTAGTATATAAATAATGCTAAATTGTAATTAATACAATGATTTAAAGGGATATGTTTTTTACATACTTTATGGTCCTTTTTAAGGATTTTTGTAGCTTGACTGTGTCTGTCTCCACTGTGAGCACTCTGTTTATTTTGGAGTGAAGTGTTACTGTAAATGGATCTACGGTGATCTGTGTGCAGGTGTTTGTTTCAGTGGAGCGGAAGGGGTTCACTTCACTGCTTCAGACTTTTTCAGATATCGTCTTCACTATAAACGCGTTCCTTCACCTACTGTTCACACACGGAAACATGAACTGCTCAGCACGAACGGCCTCATTGTCTTCTTACTGTATTTCTTCTCGTTTTATTTCTTATTCAAGGTCAATATTTACCCAGCAGTCCCTGGGGCTCAGGATTACCTCATATTCTCCAGGTCCAGCTGTGCTTTCTCAGCGTCTCCATAGCAACCTCAGGAATGTGCACATCATGTTTATCCTACTGCCAGGAAAACCGAGAGAGAGAGAGAGATTAAAGATAGGTTTCTTAACTCACAGGTACTTGAGTTAAGCTTGTTCTTTACATTAGAATTTAAAACTTTTCATGTCATGTGACGTGTAATGATTAGCAGTCACTTCACAATCAGATACACTAACATTCATTAGTTGATATTTATATTTTTTAAAGAAGACTTTTCTGCTCACTATGGCTGCATTTATTTGTTTAGAAATTCTGTAAAAAATTGTGAAATACTATTACAATGTAAAATATTGATTTACTGTTAAAATATAATTTATTTCTCTGATGCACAGCTGTATTTTCAGCATCATTACTCCAGTCTTCAGTGTCACATGATCCTTCAGAAATCATTCTAATATGCTGATGTGCTGATCAAGACACATTTCTGATTATTATCAGTGTTGAAAACAGTTGTGCTGCACAATATTTTTGTGTAAACTGTGATGCATTTTACTTTTTAGGATTGTTTGATAAATAGAAAGTTCAAAAGAACAGCATTTATTTGAAATACAAACTTGACCATAAAAAATCGGGAACATCATTTTATGTTTTATGGTTTTCAGTTAAATTTACAGATAAATACCATCATTTCATTAACTGATATAATGTTAATATACCAAACGATAAAGGTAGTGAAATCTGTTTTGTAGCTTTGAAATACACTGATAAGCACCAAATGCAGGTGGTGATGAGAAAGTCACATGATGAACCAAAGCCCATCACAAGCAGCTTTTAAATATGAACATATATAGAAGGAGCTCAGAGTCATTCACACAAACACTAAACACCATCATGATGAGACTAATTAAACTGAAATATGTAATAAACATTCATTTAACAACATTTCATGTAACATACAACCCTAATAAACATAACTGATAAGAAAAACTAAGAAGAAACAATTATTTCAAAGAAAAAACATAAAATTTAAACAAAATTTTAAATGCAATGCAGGGAATTCTGGGAATGTCAGTTTAGGGTTTTTCCCTGTAAATTTTACAGGAATTTACCATTAACCATTTAATATGTTCTTACTGTAGCATTTTTACAGTTTTTTTTTTTACAGTTAAAATCGTGGTCATTTTTTCCAGTGCGTCCTTGTTGAATAGAAGTATTCGTTTCTTTACTTCAACAGCAATGCTCACAATGCCACAATAGATCCGTGAGTGTCTACATTTAGTTTAGGTTCTACTGTTGTTTCAAGGATTCCAAAAGAATTCTGATTACGATACAATGTTGCAATCAAGCTATTTTTATCAGCAGTGGAAAAATACACAAAGTAGCCCCAGCAATTTTGTGTCTGAATGTCAGTTTTAGCTTCTTTATATTAAACTGCTGTATGAAAGCACAGGCTGGATATCATGTGCTGAAAATGATATTGGCAGAACAACACTGCTTAAAGCGTAAAGCATTTTCTTTAAATGTACTGACTGCTTTATTCTTTCTTCTCAAATGAACGCAAGTCATTTGGACATAAATATTTTTTTTTTAAATATAAATAATTTTATCTTCTCTGGCACAGTGAGGTCATGCCACCATCATCTAGCCTTTAATGATGATGTAGTGTTTTGGTTTCTGTCTGAATTTAGCAGATCAGCATGAGTGTTTCTTACGAACTGAGACCACATAAATCAGCAGCCGCTGACTGTGTTCTGGGACATACTGCAAGAACCCAGCATCCTCCCACACACATCTCTCCTCTGCCTCAGCGTTTCACATCACACTCATCGCCGCAGATCCACTGACGTGTGGAAATGTTGCTGCTTCATCAGAAACTCTGTTTAGCGGTTCAGAGATCTGAAGTTTGAGTCCTGGACACCTGGAGGACTTCACAAGATGGATGGATGGATGGATGGAAGAAAGATTGATGGATAAATGAATGGATTGATAGATAGATAGATAGATTGAATGAAGGCAAGATAAAACGATGGATGGATGATAGAAAGGAATAATGGATAGAAGGATGGATGGATGGATGGATAAAATGACAGATGAATGAATGATAGAACATTAATGGATGATAGAACAAAGGATAAATAAATTATAGAAAGGTATGATAACAATCTGATGATATAATAATGGATGGATAAAATGATGGATCAATAAATGTATGAAAGAACAATGAATGGATGACAGAATGAATGAATGATGTATAGAATGAAGGAAGGACAGATGGATGGTAGAGTTAAGGATGAATAAATGGATAGAAAGATGGATGATGGATGACTGATGGATGGATAAAATGGTGAATAAATGGATGCAAAATAGGTAGAACAATATATGGATGAATGATCGATACACAGAACAAATAATGGATGGATGGTTGGATGGATAGATAGATTGATAGATAGACAGATGGGTGATGGAATGAAACAAGATAAATGGAAAGTAAGATGGATGATGGATGGATGAATAGAACGATACTTGGATGGATGGATGGATGGATGAATGATACATATATAGAATTATGAATGGATGGATGGATGGATAAAACAAATGACTAACCAATAGATAGATGAATAAAAATGTCTCGGAGATCACATAAATGAACGTAAGCTGTGATGTTGTTGGACTGTGATTCTTCTGTAAGTGAGCGCTGGAATCTTTGTCTTTTCCACGGCAACCGGCAGCTATTTGCACTAATTTGCAAAAGAAAAGCTGTGGAAGTGTAGTGTGCTCTGGGGGAATGTTATATTTGGTCTTTCACAGTAATAGAAGTCTCATTATTTAGCCTCTCAGTGCACCGGGAAACCGAGCAAACAGACCGAGTGACCCTTTGTCAAGCACCTCGTCCCCTCTTAGGATCCTCGGGCCCTCGGCCTTCAGATGTCCCGGAGCAGCACGGAGAGGCCATGCAGACGTCCCTCAAGTGCCCTTCATTGAGCATAAAAGAGGACACACTCTGGGTGGAATTGAGAGGCATATTAAAACAGCAGGACCGGGGTCATGGACTGCTGCCAATAGGATCTAACTTCACGGATCTGACCGGATTTGGTGATCCACGCGACCCGGACGAACCCTCTTCAAGAGCAATGCAGTCTGATCATGTGCTGTTTAATCACAGCGCATAAGCTCTAAAAGGATGGATATGCAAAAGTCATTTCTGAGTCCTGCCATGTTCGATTTGGTCAGTGATGTGGACTTCATGGAGATGATGCCAAACTCACCCGTTCTGGCTCCGATGGAGCCCCAAAGCACCGACTGCGATGGACTCTACCAGGACTTGACATCCATCCACGAGCTCGACATCTCAGCAGCTCGATCGGATGATTTTTACGCGTCTCCGGTGAGCGCCAGCAGCGGGAAACCCAAGCGCAAGCGCGTGATCAGCAGCGTCCAGCGCCAGGCCGCGAATATCCGCGAACGCAAACGGATGTTCAGCCTGAACGAGGCGTTCGACCGGCTGCGCAGGAAGGTTCCCACCTTCGCCTACGAGAAGAGACTGTCCCGGATAGAGACTCTGCGCCTGGCCATCGTCTACATCTCCTTCATGACGGACATACTCGAGAACAACTGAACTTACAGTCAGTGTTTCAGTCGCGTTGTTTAGATGAACATTTATCAAGGTATTTAAAGTTTACTATGGGAAAAAAAAAATATATATATATATATATTTCTGTCACTTTTGGCCTACCTTAATGGCCTGAGCTCTGTATGCCGGAGTTAATCAAAATATGGACTGGAAAAGCATTTATGTAAGGCTGTAAAAATAAAAGTTTCAAAAGCCATTTCGCACCTTTTTTCCCCCAAAGAAACTTGAACACTTAGAAGGACAGTTGTGTGTGTGTGTGTGTGTGTGTGTGTGTGTGTGTGTGAAAAGAACATTTCCCCACTACAAGTAGAACAGAACAGTTATGGATGTTAAAAGTTCTTCTTAGAAGCATCGAGTAAGTAATGAACCTTTATTTTTAAAAGCGTATCTGGGACTGTTTTACAGCTGAAAGGTGATTTAATCCAAGACTTCTGTAGGAATTGTTCATTATGACATTATTCGACTTCTCATTCTTCTAGACATTGTGTAATATAAGTCAGATTCCGTGTTGGAATAATGCTTTGCAAGTGCACAGTTACATGAAATCTCATATAGGAGTTTGAAATACCTCAAAAAGTCATTTTTTTATGCCCAATAGTGGTGTTTTGGCCTATATGTTTTTTTTTAAATCCCCATAGGATTGGTTCCAAAAATGATTCAGTTAACTGTTGCATTTATTTTGAGGTGATTTAAAATCACATTAAGATCCTCTTTGAATTTTATATAAGCGTGTCTTATGTATTTTGGATTTCTGAGAAGAGTGGTTTTGATGTGTCTATTACAATAAACAAATACTTTTTATAGCTGTAAATCAAAATATAACCCATTTTTCAAAAAATAAATAAAAAATGCTATCATTTTTCACAGTTCTGTTCGTCGCGCTTGTTTGTGTGAAATGTAGCCTACAAACAATTTTTCTTTACTGAAAATTGTTTCCGCACCAAATTATTTTTAGTGTAGATATCTGGGTTTGTTTCAGGAGTAGTGAGACAGATCTCACTGGATATCTATTCCAGGTAAACCAAGAACAGGTGCGTCGCCTTGACAATCGGTTCCCAGAATGACTATTTACAAACACTTTTGAGTTCATTTTAAAACAGAAAATTTTGATCATTTACATATAAATGAAAATAAAACTCATTTATCTGTCAATAGTATGTTTTTTTGGGTGAATCCTCACATCATCACAGACGTGAGCTGCGCTTTTACGCACGATGGCACGCTCGGATAAGTTTCGTCAGTGCGCCCTCTCGCGGAATCTTTAAACTTGGTCTTTTTACACTCAAAAGGGCGCGTTTCCGCGGTCTTGCGACATTAGAAGGCTTTTAGTGGTTTGAATTTGAATGTATAATGCCGCTGTGTTATATAACATGTACAGAAACTTCAGTTTGTGCAGACAAAGGAGACGCTTTGGGTGCACGGGGAGCGTGTTTATGTTGGACTGAAGCGGCCACACAGTTTGCGCGTCGTCTGCGCTCGGCGACCCGCTGCGTAAGAAAACGCTGCAGAAGGAAACCTGACTCTGCAATAACACTAACACAGACATGCATTTCAGAACATGTTCAAATAAACAATGAGGTCTACTTAGCCAACCCAGATTCGCTCTTTTCTTTTCTTTTTTACAGTGACTCGAGGTGGATTGCAGCCCGCTGGCTGAGACGAATGACAGTTCTTCACAACTGCCCGCGCGCAAATTGGCAGTAAATTATATTAATACATTAACGGCATGATTAATGCTTTAAACGCAAAGCATCGCCACTGACCAAAGAAAACCTTAATTTTAAACGTTTTAAGAGCAGTTTTGGTCCAAGATTTCCAGATCGCAAATCAAAGTCTCTCCACTCGTTCCAGAAACCACACTGAAACACGTCCAGCTGAAAACCCATTTTAATGAGTACATATTAATCACTCTAATGAGTTTTGCAAAATAGCCACAAAATTAGTATAGAATGTTTTAGTATTTTATGATATTACTTCACGATTTTGATTATTTGTAGCGTTTGGTGTTCTTTTAAGAAAAGCATTCAGTGCACAATATTGCATTCTAGTTTGCTTCTATTCTCCATTGCAGTTCAGACCTCTGCAGACGACTGTGAAAGTAAATATGTCATCAGTTCATCAGCTCATTTATCAGAATTAATCACCAGCCTACCATAAATTTGTCATCGGACGTTTCAATATTGAAGGTTTCAGTATTTTGGTTGGATCCCACTCCTACGTTCACTGTTTTGACATGATGGATGTTTGATATCATTTTTAATATGCTTGGCAATCTGTTAAAATCCCAAAATAGATTCTATTCTATTCCGTTCTTGGATTCAATAAACATCAACATTCGTTTACGAACGAATATGTCATCGGCGCGTACGTTGTGTTTCGTTTAAACGCAGCGCTGCATGTGATTGGTTCAGATGTTCGCGTTGAAGAACGGTTTCTTGTGTAACGCAAACCTTTTGGATCGCGCTCCTCTCCCGCCTCTCCCCTCTTGCGTCACCCGCGCCTCTCGTCCAATCGCAGGCCACCCAAAAAAGTTTGCGCGTTCCAGACTATAAGAGCCTCCAAACTTCCCTTCAAGTTTGAGAAACACCTCCGTGACGCACAAGAGGAGAAAGGGACCCCGTTCCGCCGGACAGAGGGAAACTATATTACTTGCGTTCTCCAAACATCAGAGGTGATGTTTGAAGAAGAGCCGATGCAAGAGGAGCCCAGCTCCCCGGAGTCTCCAGTGGACAGTCTGGGGAACAGCGAGGAGGAGCCAGACAGGCGACAGCAGAAGCGCTGCAGCAGGAAAAGACGCCAGAGCAGGAAGAGCGGCGAGGACGCGGACAGCCCGACGCCTGGGAAGCGGAGCAAAAAGTGCAGCAACAGCGGCAGCGGTAGCGCCAGCGGCAGCCCTCAGTCTCTGGAGGACCTGCAGACGCAGCGCGTCATGGCGAACGTGCGCGAGCGTCAGAGGACTCAGTCTCTAAACGAGGCGTTCGCGTCGCTGCGCAAAATCATCCCCACGCTACCCTCGGACAAGCTCAGCAAAATACAGACGCTCAAGCTCGCGGCTCGGTACATTGATTTCCTGTGCCAGGTCCTGCAGAGCGACGAGCTGGACTCCAAAATGTCCAGCTGCAGTTACGTGGCGCACGAGAGACTCAGTTACGCGTTTTCCGTCTGGAGAATGGAGGGCGCGTGGTCCATGTCAACATCCCACTAACGCACTGGCGCGCGCTTTCAATGCAGCATGGTATGTGATGCAAAACTTGACGAATCTCTCCGGATCGTATTCACAGTCTGGCAGCCAGAAGTTTGGACACATGCATTTTAAAAGCTTAAGACCTAAAGCTCGCGTTTTAATGTTTCACGTTGGTTTTCTAGATAAATATTATAGGGTTAATTCAGGATAATGGTGGCCCAATGCACCCCTGCATGTTTATTTGGAAATAGAATTTGAGTAGTTAGAGCTGAGAAAGCATCCCAGGATGCACCTCATGAAGCTCTTTGATAAACGTCCAAAGAGAGCTGAAATCTAGCTCAAATAGCTATAAAGGAGTTTTCATTTGCGACACTAAATCATTCCCGTACTTCACGATCTGTGCTATTTTTTTTTTTTTAGAGTTTTAATGATGTTACTTTTATTCTGCAACGTAGAAGATAGTTCTAAAGCAAGTGTCCAAACTTTGAACTGCTAACTGTATGTTTCTCAAGAGCATTGCATAAATGAATCTTTGTCCATTTTGTGTTTTCAAGAATTAGTTCTATAAAAAAGGCTACTTTTATACTTAAAATAGTTTAGTGCATAATTTGTAAAAAAAAAAAAAAAATGATATGTTTTTACGCAACCAAAGTTTAAGGGCTTGCGCAAACGTTAGCAAGTAAAAATACTATTAAAGGTCTACTCTAAAAGGTCTGTTGATAAATGAATGTTATTATGAGATAAACTGCATCGTGTTGTACATTCTCAAGACTTTCCCCTTTTCTTCTTCAGATTTTCGGCCTTGAGCATCGAGTCAGAGCTGAACTGGAAGAGCGACACCAAACAATGGCGAGCACACGGATTATAAAGGGAAGGTTCTGGAGCGTCATGACGTCGTTGCGAGCACTTACAGTTTGTGAACCACTACATGGAGCAGGAATTACAATCAGATCTGCGCTGTTGTGACGGTGAATGTGGAAAACATGTGCTTCTGTCTGTCGACTCTCTCTGCCGCGCTTCTGACAGCAGCCGGCGTCATATTTATTACAGAACCAATGAAGGAAATACAGAAGAAACTCGGCTCGTAACACTTTCTTTGACTGGTCCTAGAAAAGACTTTTATTTATTTATTATTGATTGTCACAATGCAGAATAGATCTGGTGTCTATGCATTTTCTATTTTAAATACGATGTAAATATGTGTATATTTTCTGCAATAAAACATGGTTTGAAATGTACTTATTTTAGCATGTTGTTATTGCAGTTTTATGCATTACAGATTTATGCAATTATGTACTGCAGAAAAGTATGTAAAAAAACAAACGAAAATAACCTTTTAGCCTACATATAAACAACTGCAATAATTATTCGATACGATTTTAAAAATGAAAAAAAGCTACTCCTGCCTGATTTGCTGTTTTTTTATTACATTTCTTTTTAGGATTAATTCTAAAAAGAAATATAGGCCAACTCAGCTCGTTTAAATATTGTTTTTCTATCAATAAGCCGTTATGAAAAAAGCATTTTTAACTGTTTACCAATAAGCATTTGGAAAATTAAAATTTAAAAGAAAATTTGAATGAAAAAAATATACTTTTTCTAAACCAGAACTGATTCTTTTAATTGTTATTAAACATTTGTAACTATTTTCGTGCAAAATGATTCTTTTGTTTAGCAGTAGTGCTTAAAAAAAGCTAAACGAAATGAATGCAAAAACAAAAGTTCTAATAACTGGAAGAAAAGGGGTCACACAGAAAATATGTGTGCGTGTTATTTACGATAATAAACGAAAATAATTATTCCTGCAGTAATAAAGACATTTGTGTCGTTTTGCGCGGGTAGCTATTTTAACCCAAAAGGAGAGCATATGACATGAGGTCTGCAAAAGCGTTTAGGATGTTGTGAAGAAGGTGTAACGGGCTCCAAACATGTAAGGAATTCGCAGATGTCTATAAAATCGAGGGGTCAGGAAGGTCACAGAAAGGTGCAGCGGGTCAAATCCAACATTTCACAATCAAGACTCTTGTGGGTCTACTGAATCAATACATTAGAATAGACTAATGCTATTAAAATGCGTTTAAAAGAGGAAAATGATCATCCTGCAGGAAAAAAAAATGAGGAAACGAGAGGTTTTCAAATAATTCTTGTAAAGTAAAACACTATCAAACCCAGCGCGATCCTTTTTTGAAACCTGCTAATATTTTTTGCAGTGTATAATGTGAAGAAGTCTTGTTTTACGAGAGCCGTGAGCAGGGTGTGATTCGGGTTCAGAAGGGATCTTGGGGTTGGTTTGTGTTGTCACTGATCTCTCCAAACGTTTGCTTCGGTTTCCCGTCAGAAACACGCTCGAATGCCGCCTCGAGCCAGGAGTTTGGGGACTTGGCGAGAGAGAGAGAGAGAGAGAGAGAGAGAGCTCAGGCACCTGAATCAAACTTATTTCTACCAGATGTTGTTAATATTTTTCTTAACGTCACGTGAATAGAACAGATGTTGAGTTGCACAGACCCGCCTTCACTGCACGCAGTCTGACACAAATATCCTTTGAGTTGTTAAAAAGAAGCTCGGCTCGATGGGATAATGATGGGAAGATAAACCTGGTTTTTGTGGAACGCGTGCGTGTTTTGAAACGCAGAGAAAAGGACGAGGAAAAGTCAAGGATTCGGGATTTCTGTTGGAGCACTGCAGGGATTTCAGCATGCACTGTGGAAATATTTCTGGTAATTATTTCTCTAAAACTTTGCATCATTTGCATCTGGACTCGGTTTGAACTCGGTACGTCTCAAGTTGTCATGGAAAAGAAGTGTTTTGGCACGTGTTAATCTAGTGCTTTCACTCACATAAATAAAGTATAAATTATAATTTCGAATACAATGTTGCTGCTTTTTTATTCATGCTCAGAAAACAAATAAAAATGCATTCATTGCAAAAATCAATCATGCATGTTGGCTGCAGTTTATTTAGGCCTTCTGAAGCGGAATGAAGTAGGAGTGAATGCAGTTAAACGATTTGACGAATGTCGATGTAAAAGCATCAGTTCTGACCTGCAGGGCAGTAAAGATTCACCGAGCTGAATCGATTCACCATCTTCAGACGAGCATGTGCGTGTTGTGTTAAACTTGAGTGTGAGCGGAGAAGCTCCTGAACTGTGTGAGTTATACAGCATTGCGCCTCTTTCATGTGTGTGACCTCGTGGCTTTGACGTGATTTAAAAGGCCTTTAAAGACATTAATGCACAAGCACGAGTTTAAATTGTAGGTAGAAATATATAGAATGCAAATATGTACAACAACAACAAAAAGATTAGATCATTGCATGTGTCAAATAAATTAGATTTTTAAATGTACTTTTTAAAAAAACATGGCTTGACTGAATTAAACAGTAACATTTATACAATAAAATGATATTAAGTCAGAAGAAAATGCATTATTTTTATTTATTTTGTCACACTTTAACAGGTGTAATTAATAATAAATATCTTAAATTAAAACCAAAGTGAATTTTTCCATTTCATTGCTAAGATAGCTTTTGTTATGCATAACAATCAAGAAAAAAACAGTTTTGATCAAAAAAAGAGGAAAGCATGGTGAAGTATAGCATTAAAATGTCTATTTTAATCTTAAAGCGAGCACAGATATTGTTACTCTTTCAGTGCAACTGTTTAGCATAATAATATTCTATATCTCTGGGGTCCACACAATAAAGTCAAACTCAACAGGATAAGAGGGTTAAAACACAACATTGATTTTGGAGACTC
>JAUCMR010000142.1:1076452-1097649 GCA_032357425.1 Enteromius argenteus | reverse complement strand
TATCTCTGGGGTCCACACAATAAAGTCAAACTCAACAGGATAAGAGGGTTAAAACACAACATTGATTTTGGAGACTCTTTGATGGTGCAGTGAGGTCAAAGGTCAGCTGTAGTTGTGTATTCTTGGACTGTTTGGTGGATTGTTGAGCTCAGATTGTCCACGACATGCTGCTTTAATTTCGCATCTTTTTGGCTGAATGGAAACTTCGAGCACACAACGATGCCTCAAACTGCTGAGCTCAACAAAGCGTGTCCGTCCTGGAAGACTAGATTAATATACGATTTGATTTGAGCGAAGGCCTTTTCATCTCTGATTTACTGGATTCTGCACTGTAAGAGAAAACACATGGATTCAGCTCTTTCATGTCACTGCTGCTCTGAGATTCTGATCATATTTAAATAATTATGAGCAGCCAGATCTTGTGTGCCTGTTTTAATCGTGTCCAGAGATTCATCGCACTACGTTTCCTTCATATTCAATGCAGAACTGCAGATCATTCAGCCACAGCGATATCATTGTGCTTGGAATGGCATGCCATCGTGTAATATTGCAGTCTGCAGCATATTATGCACAGCTATTTAATTTTCTTTGCATGCTTTGAATTACCAAAAGCCCTGTCTTATATTCTACAATGTTCTGCAATTAAAATGTGGCGTTGTTTTTTAGTAGGATGCAAAACATTAACATTACCACGTTTCAGAGACATTTTTTTCTCTTTGACCATCGGTTGTTTTGATGCAAACAAGCCTCCCAAATAAGAAACCCAGTGTTGAAATCTTAAAAATGCACAAACATGACCAACCAAGACATTTTATTGGTGTTAAAAGTCGTCCCACACAATAACAGGAATGCAAGACAGTTTGAGAACTTGAGCAATATGAAAGCGTTGGCCGCATGTTGTTTTGTGGTAGGCATATTTAAATCTGTGTTTTGAATTTATTGTGGTATATTATATTTCAGATAAACCCACCCCTAAACAACACGTAAAACGCGATGAAAATGTTTGGTTTCTTTACATGCCGGTCAACATGGCTGTTCATGGTTTGTGCCTCTAGTAAAAAAAGTTGTCAAGACTTTCTATTATAAACTCTTACGAAATAAGAATCCCTTAAAACCTTAAAAATGCAATTAGTGTTCAAATTCAATGCAAGATATTTTCATAACTTGAGCAAGCATTGGCAACGTGTTGTATTGTGGGTTGGCACATTTAATTCAGTTTATCCAAAGCTGGTCCCTTAATGTGGTATAAAACTGCCCCTGAATGGCACGTAAAAACAAAACGAAAAAGGTTGGTTTCTTTACACGTCAATCAACTAGTGGCAGTTCTTGGACAGAATAAACTGCCAATTGAACCCAACTTTATGTTGCAAGTTAAAAAATAAGCATTTTGGTTAGTAACCCAAAAGGTTGTAGGTTCAAACCCCAAAAGTAGTGATTGCACCAGCAGTAAAAAAAAAAGTTACCAAAGTAAATCACTTTGGTTGTGTCTGTAAATAAAGAATAACATGATGTAAAATCAAATCTTTCATATAAAGCCTGCATTACGCCAATTCCAGATGCCTGTCTCTCCACAGCCGGTTTGTCCCGGTCTTCGGGTCTTCTGGATGTGTTTCTGGTGATATAGTAGTGAGGTTATTGTGTATATGTACCACCCAGGCAGCTGTAATGCCATCTGCGTCACGTGCCAGAGCGACAGGGCAACCCACATATACCTGCCCATCAGCCGACGCGGGTTTCTGTGAAAATAAACAGGCAATCAAAACGCAGGTCAGAGTACACAAAGACATCAGACACTTTCATGCAAGATAAAAGAGCTGTTGTCTGATATTTGTTTGTGTTTGCTGGTTGCCCCCTGAAATAAGCTTCAGCCTGCCTGAAGAGGGTAAACAGCATGTAAAGTAGAGAGAAAGATCTGATTTAAATCATCCTGTTGTTGCTGTCCAACATATTTCAGTGATGGAGGGGGTGTTTCTTCAAATATGGGCGCTTTGGGAAATTAAACTGCAAAAAAATCCAGAAGTGAATATACATGCATAACAGATAAATTCTCATTTTCATTGTCATTTTCTCTCTGAAATATTTGAAAATTTCATTTCCAACCATCTTGAATAATTTATGTTTGTTAGTGTTCTGTTGTGGAAATGATATTTGGACATTTTAAACATTATTGGAATAAAAGGGTCAGCTTTTTGGTTTAAGGTTCATTAGATGTTTATGTACCTTAAATAGACATTATTAATTAAAAATTGTGTATTATTTGGCAAAATAGCAGCTTAACACAACTTAACACAAACAAAATAAGAATTTGTTTTCTTCATTCTTCATTCTTATAGTTACAAATAGCATTAGAGAGGTTTATCTTCAGTGTTAGTTAGGGTCTTTTCTTTCTTTTTTCTTTATTTTACATTTTTCTGTCACACCATAAGACATATTAATATACTTCAACTACCCATATATACAGTATATCTAAAATTATGGATTTTCAACAGCAAAAATGTAGGTAAAACTACTAGGTATTATCTTTTGGAATGTAATAGAAATAAATGAGGAAGATCTAGTGAAAGCAGGTCATGTGTTTAATTCAGGGAATGCTTACAGTAATGAAAAAGTACACTCTACCTTGACTGCATTACTACTATGCAGGTAGCTTTGGGTAAAGTGTTTTCTAAATGCATAAATATAAATGTTTAATGTGACCTACATACTACATTCAGTAAAAATCAACCACTGGGAAACAAGTGCCTGAAGTTGAAGCAACACCCATATATCATGACTGAACTGAAGGATGTTCTAGGAACAAGAGAATATAAAGGACTGAGTCACTTACTGACCTGTTTCAGTAAGATGTATGAAGCCAACTCCCCTCTGACTTCCTCTGTTTCTCTTCTGGATCAGATCCCTGCTTGGAACAGAAAGTTATGAGCGTGCATTTGCCCTGCTTTATCCCCCTGAATAGCTGGAATACACACCAGGTCAAATCTATCCACTGGAAACTTTTAGAAGTGAAATATTTTAATTAGACTGGACCCTGAAACTAGCCCTAGGCATGTCCGTTTAAGAGTTTTCACGCCACTCGCCAGGAAAATCTGATGGGCTGGATCAGACACACAGCGCTGGGCTTTTTGTTCTTGGTTGACAAACACTGCGCATTGTTCTCGAGGTCCACAGTTTGGTTTTGTGTTCACATATTCAGCATGAATTAGCATAATTGTGGTATGATCTGGATGTTTAACACATCAAGCCAGCGGTAAAGACATACTTGCAGTGTTGGACAAGCTAGCGATCGATCCAAAACTGAGAAAAGTGAGAGATTGTTGGAGTGGTGGCCTAGCGGTTAAAGTATTGTGCATGTTTCAGCACATCAGTCAAATTCTCAGTCACAATCTTTTTCTTCTCATAAATAAAACACTTCCTTGTGGAAAACACAAGCTTAAACCAGCCAAAGATGGTTTGCTGTTTTAAGTGAGATGTAAAAAATGTAATTTAGTCGAGGGAAACATTAATAATTAAGCCTTTAATTCCAGCATACAACAAGAAATAGAAGGATCATGATATGAGAAATGTTTTCGACACAGGCTGAGAGGGTTTTGTACCATTAAAACATCCCACAAGTTTCATAGCCTGGAACGAAGCCCTCATTAACCGCCATTTTCAACGTTAGAGCGGGAGCGCCATTTCTAAGTTGAATGTGCCAGCAGCCAGACTTCCGGTTTTATAGCCTTCCAGTTATTTTTAGCTGTACAAAAAGCTGGTTATGCTGTTTGATATTGCAAACAATTATTTCTTATCATATTATTTTAATATATTGACTAAAAAAATAGAATACTTTTACGTCATCGAGCCATAAGCCCCGCCCACTAGCATTAGACGCTTAACGGCTGAACACCTGTCCACACCGGATGCGAGCGTCGCGGGGCGCCAAAAGTAAATGGAATCGATTGTAATTATTGAGGCTGTCTACAAGTCTTCAGAATACAGGTGCACATTCAATTTCTGTCGTTACGAGGACGAATGGAAGAGTACAGGAGCTCGTAGGCTGCTCTCTGGACAGGTTTCAGAAGGATGCATTTGGACATTTGTTTTGTAAACGAGGCACAGTTATGGAGACTTCGCAAAAAAACGTTTGTTGGAAGATGAATTGTGTCGGATTTAGCAGCAGCTGCAAACTGTAAGTAAACCATTCCATAATGCTTTTTTTTTGTATGGATAATGATCTCAAAACACTTGCTCGTGCATTAGCAAGGGGGCTTTTTCTATGCAATGACGTTAGCCAATCATAATAGTGGACTGACCAGCCTTAGAGGACCCGCCCACTTAAAATAGCATCTCAGAGGGGCAGAATGAGGGTCGAAAATAATCTTTTTTTTATGTTAAAGTATGACTGTTTTTGGAGGGGTTGGAGTGTGGGAATTTATTAATATTACATTACAAATGAGTTAAAAATTGAAATAATAGTACTATGAAATCTATGTAAAGACCCTTTTAATTTAGTAGGGCAGTAAGTTGAATAATTTAAAAGTGGTAGGTGAATAAATGCATTGCCTAGATCTGAATTTCCCTGTGTCCTGCTAGTCAATAAAAGTCATTCTTGTATTCTCAAGGCCAATGTATAAAGTTAGTACATTTTGCACAATAAAATTGTGAAAAATTTTCCAACTCAAGTTCTTACTTTAATGTTAAATTATTCTTATTTCTACTACAAATCAAAATTTGGAATGCTGGTGTTCAGGTAGTTGTGAGCACAAAACCCTTAGAAAACCACAAAAACTGGTCTGACCAGTGGAAAGCAGCCAGGTAGCCAGCTAGGAGCAGCAAACCATCACAAATGGATTTCAAAGTGTGTATTATCACATCACAACACTGTTCTCTCTCCTTCACAGCATCTGTGGTACTTTACAATGATAAGAATTCTGTCAGAAGACGTGCCGGTTGTCAAACTCGGCTATAGATTCTGGTCATGTGATGTGCACTGAGATGTCAAGTGCATTTGTTCTTGAAAATGCAGCATGAGATGTACTGTATTCATGTGTATCAGACAGCCACATTCTGACAAGCTAAAGCAGCAGTGCTGCACGGCATCAGGGGAGGTTAACATTTCAGAGAGGCTTTTTTTTTTTTAAAGATCTGCTTAATGCATCTTTGTCAGGCTGTCCTGGAGGGGATCTATGGGGGGTAAATGCAGACCAGCATCCCCCTGGGGGGTAATTAGCCTTCAGTGACACCTCCAAACATTCTGCTGCCCCCCTCCAGGGCAGAGCTTCAAGGCTTCATTAAGCCTCGTTGACTGGTGTCACCCTGACAGAAATGCTAAACAGATACACACGTGTATAAAGTTCATCATGAGCGCATTATTTGTGCTTCTTTTCAATGTGTCAGCCAGTTTGCTCTGGGTACATGCACTGTGTCAAGGCTACAAAAAAAGCATACATGCATGCAAAATATATATTTTTTTAAGTGTGTGTGTGAATATATATATAATATATTATTCAGAAAATCTGAAATAGTATTTTCTTTTACAGAGTATACCAATAATCTTTGTTGTTGTTGTGTTTGTTTTACCAAAAATTGTAAATTATAAAAAAATATGTATATTAATGCTGTCATATGATTAATCGAATATAAAATACAAGTTTTTGTTATATATATATATATGTGTATATGTATGTATGTGTACTGTGTATATTTATAATGTATATATAAATACACACATACAGTAAATATTTAGAAAATTTACATGCATATATTTACATATTTATAAATATATTTAAGATATAAACATATTTATAGTGAATATTGCATGAGTGTGTTTGTATTTATGCATAATAAATATACACGGTATACAAACATATGTAAAAAAACATTTATTTTGGATATGATTAAAATAGTTTGACAGCACCATTTTCAGTAATATGTTAATTCAGTAAAAATGTGATGTTTTTAAACAAACTATTTGATGCTCACTTAAGAGGTTCCATGTCAGTCGTGGTGCTGCCTATGTAGACAGTTGACAGTAAGGCATCTCATGCTGAGTCACTGCTATGGGATTTTAAGAGTGTAATGCGTTACTGCTTCACTGTAAGAGTGATTCAAACTGTTTCACATCCTGTCTGTTACTCGGAGCACTTAAGAGGAAACAAGAAAATTGCTCTGTTTGGAAAAATCGTAAAGAAAAGTCTTTCCGAATGAGTGAGCTTGTTTTTAATCCTTTACGAGAAAATGTTGCGTACACATGCATGTCATCGCTAAAGTATGACAACATGACTTGTGAAATGTCAAAACCATCACTGAAGCTCTGGTATGTGAACGCCTTCGTGCAGTCCAGCCTAGAAACTATTCAACTCCACATGCTGCATTCAAAAGAGAAGAAAGCGGAATTATTAGCTGTTCGTTTTAGTTTTAATGCAGGTTCTCTCACTGCTGCTGCTCATGGTTGGTTTCAGAAACATTTGTGGGAAATGAGTATTCAACTTTTATTAACTCTCATTTATGGGTCAATTAAAAGCCGATCTCTCAGATCCAGATTCATAAAGCTTCATTGCAAACTCTGGTTTGTATCTGTGTTTGATTGCTCTTCTAAAATGAAAGTTCAGTTTCACTAACAGTGTCCTCTGAGACGGCGTCTAATTCATAAACTATTTATTGTTTCGATTCATCGAATCAGTTCTCAAAACGGTTTGGGCTGTGTTTCCCAAAATCATCATGATCATGAGCAAAATTGCACCAATGTTCTCTACAATCTACTTAGGCTTACGAAGCTTTCGGGAAATGCAGCCATGACCAGTTTCTTCACAAATCAGATTGAATCTGATCTTTCATTCTTTCTCAAAACACGAAAGAAGATATTTCGAAAAATATATTCACTGTATGGAGCAAAAAAAAAACAAAACAAAAAAAACCTCTTTTGTGTTTAGCAGTAGAGAGTAATTCTGTTTTTAATGACCTAATTTAAAAAAATCAAACCCAAAGCTCAAGGTTGAGGGTGCTGGTTTGTGGAGGTCAGGAGCAGGTATCTCCTGCTGCTCTGCATGCACCATTTACTCCAGAGAGAATGAGAAAAGTAAAGACAGAAAACCTGAAACAGATGGTCCATCGCCCCATGCAGTCTTAACCAACAACAAGGGCAGCTCCAGCACTTCATCACCCCTGCATTTTATGCCCCCCCGCAGGGGTAAAAGAGCCTCTCGCACCCTCAGCCCCTCCACGGGGGACCGTACGGAAGTGTGAAGCTCAAGTTAAAAGTTGTGGACTGATAAGAGCTTTTAAAAGCCCAAACTGGGTTTTTATGTCTCAGCGGGGCGTTGTAAATCCTTCCTCATTAGGTCTCCGTTCCTCCCTCTTCCCAGGGATCTGTTTGTGTGTTAAATTAGTTTTTAGTGGTGTTTGCTCAGTCAAGCATCACTCTTACTATTGCTCATACTTAGGGTTAAGATTTCAAGCTTTAATCCGGAGAATTAAACCATGTTTGTGTAACTCATCCAATGCCATTTGCGCTGTATTGATTAAACAACCACCTAGCAACCGCTCAAATGACCATAGCAACATGCATACAACACAGTGGCAACCTCTTGGCATCACGGCAGTGCTTTTCAAATCTTGTTGACCTTGTCTTCATTAAAACCCGTAATTACGTCCTGTTTTGACATATTTAACTGAAAGTCCAAACTATAATTAATGAAAAAAAAATAATAAAAATGTTCCCTTCATTTTTTTTCTCCGCCTTCTTTTCTCTACTGCCCTGCCAACGCTGCCTTACGAATTCCTTTTGAGTGGTAACATGCAAAACTAAGCTTTCAGTTGCGTTAAAGCAACAGTTCACCAAAAAATTGCTGTTTAATAATGGTGATCAAAAATGATAATATTTTTCCAAACATTTCTTCTGTTGAACACAAAATAAGATGTTTTGAAGAATGTGGTAAATTAATGTTTATGGCATTATTTTATTGTTATGTGTGATGTGCTTAACAACTTGTGATGTAAATTAAAAATGTAATTTAATTTAATATAGCAGCGACTTCACAAATGAGGAGAATGGAAGCAATCAAAATGAACAAAAGAGCAATATGCAAGTGTTATGACAAGCCTCACAATACACATAGTGAGTTTTGTTTCAAATTATATAATAAATAAAAAAACATAAAGAACAGATATAATAGAAAAGGAATAAGCAAGCTAGATAGACTAGAGCCAGCTAGTGTTAGATATGTTTTTATTCTTTCTTTGATTGTATAATAAAGAAAGAAAATAAATAGATAGAATACAGAGAAGAAATTAATACTTTAGTAAGTTGGTATTTTAATGTTTTATCAGTTAAAAAAAAAACAAACAAAAAAAAAACATATATAATGGGTTTTTTTTTGTTTGTTTTTTTTACTGTAAATTTAATTTCAATCTGTAAAACCTTAAAAAAAAAAAAAAGTACCTATATTTTTATGGTAAATTTCTGGCTCATACTGGCATAGATAAATTTCACTGAATATTATTTTATTTATTTATTTATTTATTTATTTTTATAGTCCGTGTGACTCTTATGAAGTGGTACTTTTAAGTTAATCATTCCAAAAAGATTTAATTTAATAATTTAATTTCAAAACAGTTGCAGAAAATTGAATCATTAAAGGTGAAGTGCATTATTTCTGCAGCATAACTGCCACAAAATGCAAAAGCAAAAATAATTGTTTTTGAAAAGTTTTCCTAAAGGTCTTTCATTGGTCGTTCAAACAAATAGTCCCGCCTGCAAACTAACACCATTGGTTGAGCCACTGTTGCTATGTTGAGCTCAAACTGAGCATTAAGAAAAACACCACAGTGTTTCAACCTATATGTCTAACTTTTATCTCTCCATATTAAGCTGAGATAGTGAGGTATTTTAACTTAGAAAAACACGACACACATCACCTATCATTAATCATTATATTCCGTGAGGTTCCCATCCCGGCTTCTGAGTTTCAGACATTTTTCTGCACCTCCTTTTGGCGACCTTTCAACCTTCCCTCCACATTAAAAGAAGAATATGGATCGAATGCATAATGACTGTTTTCCTGTGCCGTAAACTCCACGACAGCAAACGGGCGATAATTAGAGTCTCCATGGCAACGGGCCCAGCAGGCTGAAGTTTCGTTTGAAAACTCGCTTAAGGCTGGAGTTGAACAAACTTCAAACAGACGTACATGAACGTGAAAGACAGAGAAAGAGACTGGAAAGGGAGAAAAAAAAGGAATGAATAAATGGATTTGAATGAAAGCAGAGGAAAAGAGAGAGAGAGAGAGAGAAACCGAACAGGTTTGGAGTAGGTCTGGATTTCATTAGAGCCAATTACCTTATCTGTTTCATCTCTGGAGTGACCCGCGGGCGCTCTGCTCCGGACACACACTAATACACACACACACGCATGTAACTATACACGCCGAACATATTCACACACACACACATACCTGCAGAGAAAGAGAAAAAGCAACCACGCTTCACTGCTCTGAACTTCAGCGCAGCTCAGAAGTGCCATGTTAGATTATTTGTCATATTGAAATAGGATGAAATAGTGTTTTTCTCTCTCAGAGGTGTTTATTTATGTAATGTTCTTCAGTGAAGGTGTTGATCTTTCCTCTGTACGACATCTGAAGTGTCATTCAAGGCTGGACTAACACAACAAACTTCATTTAAAGACAAATACGACTGTGTTTTGCTGCTCAAACATCTGTGTAGCACCAACAACCTTCAAAATGCCACGTTTAATTATAAAATATGAAGTTTCTTCAGAAAATGCAACTGGTACTTACCTGTGCAAAACTAGTCCCCAATAGAAATAATCCTAATTTTAACAGTAAAAGCCACTATCAAATGGTTAACAGTTAGTTTCTTTTCACTCAGTATGGTGAAAAACTGTAATAAATCTAATGATTTTACAGCAAAATATTGTTACATTTAAAATTTACCCATACACAGCAAAAATATCTATTTTTATGGACACAATATATTTTAAATATTATTATAAATATGTCATAAACAGTGAAACTCAGTTAAATATATTTTTGAATTAAGTATTTAAATTAAGTTTATAAAAGCATACACAAGTTTAAATAGGGTTGGGTGGAATTTTTACAATGAAAACAATGATGCAATGACAACATTGCCTCTTTTAGGATGTACACAACAAAATGAGGTACTCAAGGGGTTGAAAATAAACTCATTCAAAAGTATTTGACATCTTTTAACAGTCAAACAAGTCTTCTGGGTGCTTCTTTCTAAAGGATTTTCTTTAAGACATTGCATGGAGATGTGCTTAAGATGAATTGCAAAATCTTAAATATTTTACGCATTGCGATGATATATCATATCTTTACACATTTGATCAACGCATAGAGTTGCTGTTTGCTAAATTCATACTTGCTCTCGCCAATTATCTGTCCATCGCAGTGATTCAGCTGAATGACGCGTAATGAAGGAACCAGTGAATGAGACAGAACAAAATAAACAACGACAAAAGAGTCGGCTCGCTAACCTCCACAGACGCTAATTCTGCTTAATGAATCGTGACACAATCAAACCCAACCGCTGTGTTTAATTGGCTCCCGTACAGGCAGCAGAGAGGAAACCGCTAACATAAACACGACGCTAGCGATAACGTCTCATGCCATGACAGGTCGCGCTACACACGCGATGCTTTAGCATGCTTTCTTTCTTTAATTCAAAGAGCAGAATACTGTGAAGTACAGCGATTACTGCTCAAAGAAACGAACACTGCCCAAACCCAAACCTCCAAGGAGATTCACTGCCATGTTTGATTCATGGCTTTGAATATGAGAGGAAAACAAACCTTATGCTGTGCTAACAAAGTCTTATTGCAATTGAGACGGATGGATAAGAGGGAAAAAACTCAACTTATACCAGATATCACACTGAGAAAACCAGCACCTTACACTAGTATTTTTGTTTTTGGATTCTGTTGGCTTTTGGATTATGGCAGAGAATGAGCTTCGTGACCCACAAAAGTTTTGTTCAAAATGATCACAACCAGCAGAAGTAAAAAATTGCAGATTTGATTAGCTTCAACCAGTACTAATCCTCTTACTCTTTCAGTCTTTATTTCAAATCTACAAGTTAAAAAGTTTGAGTTAGAATAGTATGCAAGAGCTCATTTATAAACCCAGTGAGGCTCTGAAAGTAACTATTGAGTGACTAATAACCTCTGTCATGCCATTTAGACACTTGTTAGCAAGACAGGAGCTTCAAAACTGTAGTACTGCTGTATTTTATGTTGTAGATTAAAAGGTAAAAATATCTTGAGCTTGTTCTCCACAGACCGTATTTCAGGCATTCAACCAAAAGTCCATTCAGAAAACATTGATTCCAGGAATGATGGGACTGGAAGTTCAAAAATGCTAGTTTAGTAATTTTGTTGCGTAATTTTTAATTTATATGCCTGTACACTGTCATTATTAATTTCAGTTTTGGTTATCTTTGTACATCAAGTTTCATTTTATATGTGGGTCTGTGTGTACACAGACACACACCACACACACATGATACATGTGTGTACTTTGTATATTAATTATGTATATATAAACACATACGCACACACATGCATATATATATATATATATTTCAGAAAAAAAATATTATTCTTGTATATTAAATATTGAATTTCTGGTTTTAATTAATTTTGAGCAAATATTTGCGGGGATGATTGCAAAAATGTCAGTGTGGTGTAACCATAAAAACTTTGGACCAAATTTTTTTTTTTTTGATATTTATGTAGTTATAGTTAGCTATAATAGCTCTGTGCAAAACATAAAGTATCTTCAACTTTGTAGCCTAATGCATCTACTTTATGTGTTACTTCCTGAAAGTCTTACGTTAGAGAGAGAGAGAGAGAGAGAGCTATGACTAAAGTTTTTTTACCACCATTACACAAGCTCTCTGAGTTCTGATGGCTTCCATGTGTGGTGAATCCAGCTCTCTGTCCGATGTCATATCCTGTTCCAGGCTGGATGTGCTGTAAGGGTCTGCCCATGTCACAGTGGGAGAGGGGGAGTCTGGGTAATGATGGCAGGAGACCCTGCAGGTGTTCAGCTCCCCTTCCAGACACACATACCAGTGTCAGAATCAAGCCCATGTTTGCCCCCTGGAGCTGATTTCAAAACACACTTCATGTCATGCATTTTTGTCAATGCATTCAAATATCTAACTGAAAATATTCAGTTCAGTTTTTGTTTACATAATATATGTGTGTTTGTGTTTTGTATACTTATTATGTATATATAAACACATACGCATACAGCATATATATGGAAATGTATAAGTATAGAATTATATTCATATAATTTATATCTTATATAAATATATTAAATGTTCAAACAATATATTTCTCTTAAATATATACATGCATGCGTTTGTATTTATATATACATAATAAATATACACAGTACACACAAATACGTAAACAAAAACTTTTATTGTGGATGCGATTCATCTAAATGAATCATTTGACAGCACTGGTTATACTAACTATGGGTAGTAACTGATTACAATGTGATCTGGATTGCATAATCAGATTCCAAAAATTAGATTATAGTGCATTTAAAAATACTCATATTACTGTTACTATTTTATGGATTACATGATTGCATATTATTAACACAATGACAGTAAATGTGTAATATATATAGATTCACCCCAACCCCCCCAAACTCTTGCTGTAATGTAATGTAATGTTCAATGCATTGCATGATGTGGAAATGGAAATGGAAAATAAATGTTAGATGTTACCCAGCACTGCATAAAGATGATATTCTCAGTGCTAAGAAATAAGGACTAAAACTGAAAGCCCCCCTCAAAAACTGAGCATATTTTGCAAGTAAATACTTCAGAATCAATCCGTTTTAGAGTTTTCTAGACAAGCGATCTGTTGACTTTGCATGAACCTCAGAGTGATGCTGTCGGTTGAGTAATGTGTGTGTGTGTTGAGTGCACGAAGTAGAGGGTCACTACTGGTTCACTCCAAAACCACAGTATTGTCCACCTGAGCAAACAGGAAAGAGGTGTGGGTGCATGTGAGGGCAGAAAGACGGCTGTCACACAGAGACGGATGAGGATAGACAGCTTATGACAGACAGATTGAGGAGGAAAAGAAATAAAAGGACTGTTACAGGAAGTCAGGGATGAAGAAACATCACTAATCTGATTTCCAAATCCCAACCTAGTCACACTAAAACGTCTCTGTGCAGCTGCTTTTACTACATTTTTAGTCGATTTTATGGTGTTCGCGTGTTTCAAAGACGCTTGAACAGGAATATGGTCAGAAGACAGGACTGTATGAGTTCAGTTAGTTTGTTTGCTGAATGCATAAATGTAAACTCTGCCTGTTTGAACCTGACATGTTCACACATTAACATTAAATTTCTGCATTTGATTGACAGCTCTCCTGTAGCTCAAACAGTGAGCATGACGCTAGCAACACCAAGGTCATGGGTTCGATTCCCACGAAGAGCTAGAGCTGGTCACATGTAAATGCATTTTAAGTCGCTTCGGATAAAAGCATCTGCTAAATGCATGAATGTGGATGTAAATTCATAGTGACTTAAAACTTCATTTGAGGTTCAGAAGTATCGGAGAAACAGCTGTGCGAAGAAAATTCAATGCTGAGCTGAATTTTTCCGCATGGGAATTTCATATCAATATCACAGTAAAAATGCATTGAATCCGCATCTGTACATTTAATAATTTAGCTGATGCTTGTATACAAAATGACTTACAGATGAGGAAACGGCACAGGCAGTTTATCATTAAAAAGAGCAAATATTTCTGACAGTACTGTAATGTCAATGTAATATCTTATAGTTGTGGAGCACAAATATTTTTTTTACTTTTGTTTATTATTATTATATATTTAATTCTTCTTCTTGTTATTGTTTTTAATTATTCTTATTATTGTTTTATTATTACGGCTATTTTTTTAAAATAGTATTAATATGCATTACATTATAGGGAAATTATGATAATTAGATTATAGAGATATTTGTTATAGGCTAGTTTATGAAAGCCAACATGAAATCAAAACTAGCCTTTGTGACCTTGTTGTAGGTAATTCATCTGTGCACATTATTGTAAACAAAAAATCAAAATGAAAACTTTCATCCTGTCACACAGACACACTTTTCAGTATTCAGCTGTGTCCTGATGGTTAAAATGAAGACATTTGTTCTTGTTCAGTGTGTTGTTTCTCTCAGAAATGTTGCGTGAGGACTGTGAAATGGCTTGTGAATGTCAGTTCATGCTTTCTCAGAGAGGTTTAGAGAGATGGTGGATTTGTGCAGATGTTTCTGAGATGCGCAGCTCCTTCGTCAGTCAAAGCACAACACACAGCGGGAGACCTTTGAGTCCTGCCAGCCGCTGACATCACGCCAACACACACACACGTCTCTGCTTTCACGCAAAGCTTTACTCAACTACAGAAGCACTTTGACTTCACAGAGCAGCCAAAGAGACTTGATACAAAACACAGGTGTCATACAAAACAAAAGCAGAAACAGACAAGAACATTCTTCAAAATGTGAAATACAAGACGTCCGATAATACACAGTTCATTGATACGTGTATATATATATATAATATGGTATATTGATGATAATGCAGGTGTACTGTAAGTAAAGTGTAACTATATTAAAGAAATGGAGTGCAATGAAAGTGTATTATCTGACCCGAAGGCTTATATCTTATTGGTCAATGATTATTGTTTTGTGAACAGAGGAAGGAAAAATGGTGCAAAGGACATTTTTCTTCTCTGTGAATAGTTCTTACCAGTTATTTTAGTATCATTGATAGAATTTTATAGGTTTGGTAATATTTGAATTAGATTTTGTATATTTTATCTTTGTAGTTTTTATTTTCAACATCATTTACTTTGTTATTTTAGTGCTTAAGGTTACTTAAACTAAATGAGAAATGTCTTGGCAATTAGCTGAAATAAAACGGGTTTAAGTTATTAATATTATATATATATTTTAGCATTTTAGTTTTAGTTAACGATCTATATGAAAAAGTTTAGTCAAAAGGATGTTTTTAAGCTTTTTCTGCTCACAAAGGCTGATCAAAAATACAGTCAAAATTTGTATATTTTGAAATATATAAATATAACAGCTTTTTAATTTGAATATATTTTAAAATGCAAGTTATTTATGTGATATAAAGCTGAATTTTCAGCAAAATTACTCCAGTCTTCAGTGTCACATGATCCTCCAGAAATCATTTGTTGCTCAAGAAACATCTCTCCTGTTTTTTTGCGGAAACCGTGATGTATTTTATTTTTCAGGATTCTTTAATGAATAGAAAGTTCAAACGAACATTATACATGTCTTTACTGTCACTTCTGATTAATTGAATGTATCCTTACTAAATAGAAGTATTAATATCTTTCTGAATCCATACGGTCGTGTATATTTTATTGTGAAGAAACTGAGTTAAACTACACCAACCAGTAGATGTTTACCAGTGTGATGTACCTCAGGGCAGAGAGCTTTCCTGTACAAATACACAACAGTGATTGTATTGTTTTCAGTTCTGGAGCCAAATTGGATTTGTGTTTTTTTTTTTTTCCTCTACAAATAAATAGATCCAGAAATACCGCCCGAGTGTTTGCGGTGAAGTCCACCGTATTGTTGCTCTTTTCTTTGCGGTGTTGCTCTAGTAGATTTTTTTTTTTTCCATCCTTGGGTTCCTGAACCTCCAAATCCACATGAAACAAACCCGAATCCTGCTGGATTAGAAACAAAATGCCAATAGAAATAACCAAGACAGAAAGCACACAGTCTCGCTGTAATACCACCCTCATCCTCGACCCCCAAACAACCAAAACTGAGTCACAGCCTCTCTGGAAAACAATATTTATTCTTCATCTCAGAGTTCGTTTTGGGAAAAAAAGGAAGAAAAACAGTCGTCTTTGTTCTTTTCAGCTAAAAGTCTCACTGGCTTAGGTTTGACACAGATGGCCGTCACGGTTTGGAGCTTGAAACAATCCAGACAGAACTGGATCAGTTGCTCCGTCGGACGCAGAAGTGCACAGCTGATGTTTGCATGGATAGAGTCAACAAATACTACACCTCAACCTGACCCCATTGATTCTACACCCTGTTTTTTTCTAGCATGTGAGCGCCCTTAGTCATGCATAGAGTCTGTGAATGCTGGGAAGTCACATGGCTTCATATTTGGAGTGATTCGTCTTGTGGAATTATTTTGTAATTTCTTTCACAGCTGGAGTTGCCCAGGTTCGAATTGCTGTTTTGCAACCGAAAGCTTAATTGACCAGTTTATCATGCCGGGTTATGCTGAATCTCTCCGCCTGTCTCCACGTCTCTCTGTCGCTCTCTCTTCATACCACTTCATTCATCTCCAGTCCGCTCTGTCCACACCGTCCAGATAAGCCAGCTCTATATTTCTGAGAGAACTGTAAATTATAGTTGTTGAAAGGCAGGAATAGTCCAAAGCATCGGTTAGATTTGCTCTGGCTGAGATTTACTAGGGTCATATTTATCTGCAGTCTCAGTGGACGGGTTTAAAAATAGGGGAGGCTCAATCCAGCAGCGCAGGAGATGAAATATAAACTCCTCGAAAATCAAATGAAGCAATTTGATAAAGGGCTATTTGAGCGGAACACAAATTTTCACCCTGACAAGATGTTAAAAAACATCACTTTATGAAGTGTGCAACCGGGGTTTACTGCTCAAAATGTTCAACATCTGTCCAGATGCCAATGTAGGCCTGAACAGAGTTTTGCTCCATTCAGAACTGAATTCTAACTTGAGTATAAGATTCAGAATTCACATCTGAATTTGAATGTAAGAAAGCAGAATTAAGAGATTTTTTATATATATATATATATATAATATAGTATATATAAATAAAAATATATATCACATTAATAAAAAGACCTAGACTCATTTTTTTTTTCTTCAGAAATTGAATTTTATTTTTATTCATTATTTTTGTGTATAAATAGGCCTCCCTCTCCCTCTTATGTATGTAGTGTGTGTAAAAAGGAAAGAAATATAATTTACTTAAAAAAAAAAAATTCTATTCTTTTTTTCTTTTTTTTACAATGAATTGTATTAAAAAGCACTTTCATAAATTAAAACCATTACACATAAAAATGTGTGCTGTCAATCAATTAATCATGATTAATTGCATCCATAATTGTTTACATTATATATGTGTACTTTGTGTGTTTATTATGAATGTATAAATACACTCACATGCATGTATGTCTTTAAGGAAAATGTTATGTTTATATGATATACTCGATATGAGTATAAATATATACATGTTGTATACATTTTTAAAATATATGCTGTTTGTGTGTGTCTTTTACATTAGAAATATACGCTGTACACATATATGTAAACAACAACTTATTTTGGATGTGATTAATGATTTGACAGCACTAATAAAAATAAAATATTGTATACACACTGTTTATATTACTTTTATTATATAATTATTATGTAATTCTTTTTAATGAGTTATACTTTCCTAGAATGCATTACCCGTGTTGTTCAGTTCAACTAAACTTCTTGTATGTTGTGTAACAGTTTTAATTTTAGTATAAATTCACACTTGTGAGTTAAAAAGGAGCCAATTCTTTGATTCTGAATATTACACAGCCCTGTTGCATTCTTGTTGAGTTTAAAATATGCAGGATTATCAAACTTTAAAAATCACAGGCCGCCTTTTATGTCACTCAACCCTGTGCATCTCCTGTAATTCAGTGCCAGTCCGTCTGTAATGAGCACAGTTCAGTCTCTCCAACTTCACGCGCAAGCTCGCTTTGAACATCTGCATTCATGATGAAAAAAATCCACAGATTGAGGTTTCCGTGCGGTTACAGTTCAAGGGGTAGATTCCCAAAATACTGAAAAAAGAGCTTTCCGCTATAATCAAATGCTAGACTGCACTAGCAAGCGTCCTGTCTTACTGAGCGCCTGATCAAGGCCGAGGAAGGGCTTTCTCTCACACAGAGGGCATTTGTTCTGCGGTGGGGGCTTGATTTGTGGTCACGTCTGAAAGCAGATCTGCTCCGTCTGACCCATGTTAGCAGGAGGGAAATCAATGCGCTGATTAGGAGAGCGGATCGAGTTTCTGATTAAAACTGCAGCGCTTCAAAAAAAAAAAAAAAAACATACACTGAATCCTCGTCTCAGAGCAGGAAAATTCCCAGAATTCCTTCAAATGAGGCATCGGTGACATCACAGTCTGATAACGGCACAGACTGATTTGAGATGGATGTGAGCGATTCTTGGACGTAAACAGCTAAAATGAAAAGTGAGCTGAATTAGTCAGCACTCTGGCAGTGGCAGGATAGATTATCTTGCTCAGTGTGATCGTAGATACACATTAGACTGTGCTGTGGCCTGGCGGAGAGTGTTAGGGCTGCAAGACTTGCCAAAATATAAATCAGATTGTCATTATTTTGATAAATATTGCATCTGAGATCTGTGATATGATAAATATCCACTGTAGCTTCTCATACTGCTGCTGCTTACCAACAATCACACTGAGCAGACACTACAGGTGGACATAGCGTTTTTAGGCTTAGAAAAAACACCTTTGCAATTACATAGCAAGCAACAGCCAACCATTTGGCAGCTAATTTTGCATGGGCACCGTACATATTTATTTTTATGATGTCATATTTTGCAATTATTATTATTAAGAAGAGAGTAAAGGATCTGGAAAGCAAACTTATGCCAGATTGGGATTTGTTCACTGAGAACTTGAAGGTTGATTTTTACATTTGGATGCCCTTAAGGAGCTCTGAAAATGGTCCAGAATCACAAAAAACATATTTTCATTGTTTTTATGAATATTTGCAACTGTGTTTTAAATTGTGATACAAAGCCGAAAAACTAATAAATGAGAAAACACATACGCTAGAATTCCCTAAAATATCATATAAACCACAAAAGAAGACCAAAAACAAAACAACAGTAATCACATGGCAACACAACTAGCATTGTTGCCAGTGTAAGGGATTGTGACTTTTAAAAGTTATGCGTTACAATATATAGGTACTCCCTAAAAAGTACTTTTTATGGAAAGTAATGCATTATGTTACTTTACGTTACATTTTCAACTGGATGCACAGATGTTTACATTTATCTAAAGTCATTTTTGCTAAGTATGGTTGAACCAGATCAGCAAAGACAGCAGTTAATAAAGTGGGCTTAAATACTTAAAGGGTATTTGTGTTATGTAACATTTAATTATTGTAGGTTTGCAGGTAATGTTTTTTGCATTCCACTTTTTATTTATTTTGAGGAATACTGAATCTGTTTTTGTGCAGCGAGGTGATAAATGCATGTTCACATTGAGTCTAGATCTACAGTAACATCATGTTCACACAGCGCACATAACCTGCTCCAGATATTTGTATGTGGAGATGTAACTTGGATATTTTCTTGTGAATTAAAAAGTAATGTTACTTTACTTACCTGGAAATTTTTTTTGATTATGTTACTCACCTTACTTAAATGCATTACCACTGATTCATTGTGGTAGCCACTTCTGCATGGGCAACACCAAAAATTGTAATTTTATTTTCTTGCAAACTATTATTAAAAAGAGCATGCATAGCAAGAAATTAAAATTAGCCCAATGTTTCTGAGCACATTCTCCCAATGTTTTGGGGGAGAACCTTTTAGTTCACATTTAGTGTAAATTCACACACTTTCACTCATTTTTACTTTTGTATTAACTGAGAGACCCTGAAAATTATTCAAAATCACAATATTTGCGCACTAGTAGCGATAGTAATAGTGGTACTCACATTTGCACACACACACCCAAAAATGGATATTCAATGGCTGTTTCCTTGATCACAGTGACAAATTGACAGCTAACAGAGATGCATAAAGATTACATAAGCTGTATCTGCTTCCAATAAAGAGGGTCGAAATCTAAAGAGCATCTTAAAGAATGAGAGAGAGAGACAGACAGAGAGCGAGCCAATGAAACGCTACCTTGCTGCGGGCTATTTGTGTTCGTAAGTAAGTTAAGTATAACCTCTTTAGCCTCGGCATACCAGAAAAAAAACTCATTTTTTGATGTGGCTCTTCAATGAAGAAAAACAAACATGGATGTATTACAGAGGGCAGAGCTGCGTTGATTCCAAGAGATATGTGCGTAATTAGATTCGTGCCATTTTTTCAGGCCTTTTATTAAATTATAGGGAGTTTCAACAATATTTTTGTAAACTGAATTCCTCCCTCTTGGGTTTTTAAACATAAGAAATGGGAGACTGTAGACTGATGATGAATGATACGGGACGCTTTCCTTATAGAAAAGAGGTCAAGAGTGAGAGAAATGCCACAGTTGAAAACTTACTCAAAGAGAAGAAGAGAAATGCTAGTTGAAGTGATGCAAGTGAAGGAATAGTTCACTCAAAAATGAAAATGTGTGGCAAATGTCCTCACACTCAGGTTGTCCAAAATGTAGATGAGTTTGTTTCTTCATCAATTGGACTCAAATTTTTGCAGAAATCAATGAAGTTAAAAGCGTCTTAATAGTGGATTTGTTTCTCAAGACATTAAGTGATGGACTGGAGTGGTGTGGATTATTGAGAGGTTTTTTTATCAGGTGTTTGGTTCATTCTGATGGCACCCATTCTCTGCAGAGCATCCATGGATGCAAAAGTGATGCAATGCTGCATTTCTCCAAATCTGATGAAGAAACAAACTAACTCAGATAGTAGTTAGAGCTAACTAGCAACAGTACATAATTGAATGCTAAATAGTAAATATTCATTGAGTAAATCAGCATTAGTTACATACCCATCCTCATCCTAAAAGCTCCACTTTTCACCACAATGATGCAACATGATGCAACATAACGCAACTATAAAAGGAGCCCTTTTCTCATCTTGCACAAAAATGCTTGAAATAGTGCTTTATTTCAACATTTGCTCTCCCCGTGAAGTCCCATGCAGTGCATTCTGGGAACTGCAAATTGCTTGCCAAGTTATGGCAACAAAAATTATTCATGCCTCCAATTTTCTAATTTAAATGGATTGCATGCATTAAAAAAAGTTGTGATTAAAATCAAGAAATGTGTTGCGATAGCTAATTTTAATTCAGTAAACTGAACAAGCATCTTGAGTTGCATCAGCAGGACTATTCCTAATCTCACATACTGTTTAAGACAGGTCTTCATTGATG
>JAUCMR010000142.1:1041148-1052396 GCA_032357425.1 Enteromius argenteus | reverse complement strand
ACACACTTATTAAATGTAAACAAAAACTTTTATTTTGAATGTGATTAATTGCTTGACAGCACTTACAAAATATAAATATAATACATGAACTAAAAAATCTGAAAATAAGTATTTTTGTTTTCATGTGTGTTTGTGTGATTTTTCAGCTGTTTTATAGTCCAGCAGGTGTAAAAATGCAGCACACCACTCTTCAGCAACAAACACCACAAATGCTGCATCCTGACTCACACACACACACACACACATTCAACACTAATACTTCAAACTAACAATATGTTTTTGTTCAGATCACTAGCAGTAACAGTGGTGCCTGCACTAGCAGTATATGAGCGTCTCTCCCGCTGTTCTCTTTCCTTACACAAACAGACTTGTCGCCTGCACATCACAAGCACTCAGTGTCCCGCCCCCTTCACACCTGTCAATCATTCGGCTGTGAAGGTCCTGACCAGGGCAAAGAACAAACACTACCTTCATGATCACCCGCCAACCCCAAGCGGAGCGGGAATCTGCTGGGAACAAGGCCTCCAGACAGTGTTGCCAAGTCTTCTTTTTTCCCGTGGAACTGGGACTTCTTTTCTACTGTACTTTAATGTTAGTTTCAAATAGCAGTTGGGTTGGTTTCGTTACGTAGACCTGGCAACCCCACCTCAACCTGTTGTTCAAAACAGGAGCATATACCATTTTATACTGTTGGGTTAGATTTGACCATGATTGGGCTGGTTTTGAGTAGCACATGGGCTGGGTTTTTTTTATGCAGACATCAAACTGTTTCTAATTTAAAATTTGTAAGTCAGTGGTGTCTAATACCAAGTCAACAGTTTTAGTGTAGGAAAAAAAAATATATATAATATATATAATGTTTTTAATTTGATTATCTATTGGACTGGTAATTAGATCTGGCAACCCTACCTGAAATTGGGTTAGATTGTGTTAGATTTGACCATGATTGGGCTGGTTTTGTAATGCAGGCATCAAACTGTGTTTCTAATTTTTCTAATTCAGTGGTGTATAATACAAGCTTGCCAGGTCTGCTTAACGAAAAAAGCCCAATCATGGTCACATCTAACCCAAATCGCTGCAACAGTACAAAATAGTAGGTTTTATTAAGTAGACCTGGCAACCCTACCTTAAAATGTAATTTTAAACAGGATGCCACAATTGGGTTAGATTTGACCGTGATTGGGCTGGTATTGAGTAGCAGTTGGGCTGGTTTTGTTATGCAGACATCAAACAGTGTTTGTAATTTATCATTTTTAAGTTAGCAGTTTTACTGTAGTAATATATATATATATATATATATAATAGACCTCAGGGTTGCCAGGTCTGCACAACAAATGGTGAAATCTAACCCGACTGCAGCAACAGTATAAAATGGCCCCTACTGTTTTTACTAACATTTAGAGTTTGTTTTGAGTAGCATTTGGGCTGGGTTTGTAGACCTGGCAACCCTACCTCAAAATATCATTCCAAACTGGTTAGTTTACCATTTTATAGTGTTGCTGCAATAGGATTAGAATGACCATGATTGGGTTGGTATTGTTATGCAGACCTGGCAACCCTGAGGTCTACATACGGCATGTTTGATATTTCAGTTCATACATAAAAACGTTTTTCCATGTTTTGCGAGCGGTGCTTAAACATCTCGAAGCGTAAGGCATGAAACTGTGGGAATGATTACATTCATAAAAAAAAACAAAAATACTTCCCTTCAGGCACAGAGAGGTGTTTTATGTTTTAATTGGCCGTCTCTGCTCTATCTTCGCTCGTTCTGATCTACAGTCTGAAACCGGAGCCGCAGGAAGTGGCCCTGCAGACCGTCTTGTCAGCATAGACAAATTATTCCATTGACAAAAAAGCAGGCTGTTTTTCTTCTAATTTTTTTCCCTCGTCTTTGCGTCGTTCCTGTTGTTTTTGTATCCCCCCTAATGTACCGGACGGGCCTCTTTTTAAAAGCTGTTACCTGAGTTATTGAGAGGGGATGAAAAGGCGTCCCAGGGTTTTGGGCTGATCTCTGATGCGGCCCGGGACGGCTCAGACCCCTGCGCTCAGGAGAAATCTCCCAGGAGGGTTGCGGTATTCCGGCCCGCTGAGCCTCCCGGTTTTTTGGCCGTGCTGGAAATTCCGTGAAAACAGTGCCTGGATGAAAACCAGGTCTATTTTTATGTTTCCTTTTGAAAGGGGTTTGAGTCTTATCATCGAGTCAGGCGTATCACCTTCCTCTGCAAACTCATCTCGAAATCAGCCTCGCTATGAGACTCCCAAATATGCAGAACATATCTGATGATGTTGACTCAAGTACCAGTTCCTGGAAAAGCCAGCGTGTTTTCAGATGTACTTTTTCATGGTGTTTGCAAAATCACTTGTACTATCACTAACTTTCAGAAGTTTGAGGTCAGAGAGATATCTATTTTTTAAAACAAAGCAATACTTCAGCAAGGATGCATTAAATTGCCCAAAAATTGCAGTAAATGTTACAAAATTCTTTTTAAACTTTCAATTTATCAAAGAATCCTAAAGAAATACTGTGAAAAATAATGAAGTAGCAGAGCTGTTTTCAACACTGATAATAATCAGAAATGTTTTTCTTTACAATACATTACAATAGAAATGTATGCAAGACTATAAAAAAAATGTAAGTAATAAAAAAAAAATAAAAAGGTAATTGCACAGTTCTGATAAAAAACAAATCTAAATTGTGATTTAACTTTTTTCTTAGAATTCTTAATTTACATTTAATTCTGAAAAAAAAAAAAAAAAATTTTAAATGTAAAGAAAAAAGAATTGTGATATAAAACGTTGTAATTACCTTTTTTTTTTTAATCCTGTAGCAAAAACAAGTTTCCATAGAAATCAGCTACTTTATATAAAAGTAATTATTCACAAGTTTTGTCACTTTACTGTATTTCTGATCAAATATGATGAGCAGAAGAGACGTCTTTAAAAAATATTGCAAACTAAAAACTTTTAAACTGTATGTTTTACAACATTTGTCAGTGTTTATGTAAAACACTGTGCAGAGATTCAAAGAAATTGCTGAAGCTATATTTTTGATCATATAAATGCAGCTTTGATGAGCATACTGTTCAAAAACATTATAAAATCAAACCATCACCGTCACTAAACACTCAGACTTTTTAACCTAGGACACAATTAAACAGACATGAGGTCAAAGGTCAAACGCCCCCAATGACCATCCTGAACGCTGCTCTGAGGTGATTGGTCCCCGTACGACCCAAAGCCACCTACTTCCTGTTAACCTCTGTGCTCTGGCTAGGTCCATCTCTGCACCCCTCAGCTGGATAATTGTTTGCAAACCTCTGCACGGGCCGCCCCGGGGCGCTCAGCGGGCACAAGCGTGGTCATTCTCACCGGGCTGACCCCAAAACTAAACAGGGTCACTTACAGCTGTGCCCACAGGCCACTGCTCCCAGTGACGAGCTCAGTTGACTCCTGACCCCGGTCATTAAATATCGACCAGATTCATCTGCAAACATTTAGGCAGTGTCACCTCCACCGGGCCCCGGGCCCCGGGCCACTCCTGTAATACTGTTATATTCTGCACGAGCCGCAGGAGCACACATCAGCTCACTGGGCTCCGTTCCAAAAACCTAGTGAGCACCCTAGATAGACGGCATCAGAGCTATGCTGCCTTCTAAGATACTTCTTTTGGTCAAACAAACTGAACATATCCAATAAAAGTTTGGAGAATTATTGATTAAAAACATACTGAAAATATTGAACATTTTAAGTGTGATTAATCACATTCAAAATAGAAGTTTTTGTTTAGCCTACGTAGTATATGTGTGTGTCCTGTGTATATTTATTATGTATATATAAATATACACCCATGCAATATCATATTTAAGAACAGGTAGTTCAACAGGTTGTCGCCTAGGGCCCCGTCTTGCTTTGGGGGCCCAGTGTAATATAAGTTTTTTTTCTTTTACTTTTGCATGTGCAGCGCGCAACAGGTCGTATTTCATTCCCCGACACTTTTTGTTATCCGATTGAGGTTTCATTTCCCGAAACTTTTCTGATTGAGTTTTCAGGCAAGAGATTGCTTACTACAAGCCTAAACGTTACGGCTTCTGAAAGTAAACTTGGTCTTTTTGTTTTGCTTAATTGAATAAAGTGATAAAGACTAGAGTAAAAGTCTGTTTTTATTGATATATTAAAAAGAATTTTAACATTGACAAAACATGGGAGGATCCGCTGAAGTGCCTTAAAACGCACATCATGTGGTGTGTTAGCCTATAGCCTAATCATTTTCACAAGTACACGCCGTAAAAGATATAAAATATGAAAATATCCCTTACCAAAATTAACCATGATTATACTATCACAAAACACGGGTACTATAGGTAAACCATGGTAAAAACAAATTAAGGGAATTGTGTATAATAATATGTAATAAGTGTTTTAATAGATTACGATTTACATCACAAAAATATCAGGGAGTGACATTTATATGATGTGAGGTAGTTAAGCCCCATCATAACTGGGTTGCGGTGCAGGCGGGACAGGACTAATGATGGCTCATTAAAGTAGTATATGAGTACATATATGAGTATTAAGCTTGATATGTTTCTTAAGTTGTATATTCATAACTGCTGTCAGAGTTGTGATGTTTTGTGCTACCCGCTCAGATTGTGCTACCTCCGTGTTTATTCAGCAGCAGCATATATATCTTGAAATTGTCTTTTATGTGCTTTCTTCTCACTCTTTTTACACCAGCAGGCCGGCACTGTGCATAATACTGTAAATATACACAGAACACACACACATACTATGTAAACAAAAACTTTTATTTTGGAGACAGTTAATTGTGATTAATCGTTTGACAGCACTAGTTTTAATATCATTAAAATTGGATTGTTGCCCCAATATTACTACTAATTTATTTATTTATTTATTTATAATTACAAATATCTAAAACATTTTTAATTCAAGATGCAGTACAGTACTTATATGAGAAGAAAAATTACTTGAGATTTTAAGTCCTGTTTTCTGAAAAATGATGTGGTATGGAAAGTTGTTTTCCCTCTGTAATAAGTTTATTTTGCAAATATTTGTTCTTGTTTCATTATTTATATTTTAAATCTTTATTTCTATTTTATTATGTTTTATTTAATGTATCATCATTAAAAAATGTTTATATATTTGTATTGGAATTAACACGAGATATAAAATATGTTCCTAAACTGAATGATTTTATGAAAAATAATCTTGTTTCACCTTTCACTTTAATTTTCTGACTGCATTGGCAGATATTTTTAGTAAATGTATGTTAATGTAAGAATTTCTTAGATATTTGTACTAAAAAAAAATAATAATTTTTGCGCACCCTACATGCTTAGAAGGCAGTTGCCTATGTTTAAAGTAAATAGCTCACTAGGTTTCAAAACAAAGCAATTTAATCTGAACTAATCAAACTGAACAAAACACACAGTACAGTGTGAGACCTCTATATATATATTCAGACTGTCCTCACACTGCCCTTCTCAAACACCCAACCTGAAGACTTCCAAACATGTCTTAGATTAGAGTGATTTTGTAAGGATCATAGGACAACGTGACCTCTGAACTCTGACCTACCAGTCTTCCTGAGAGGGAAGTCCTCTCTGTAGTCCAGGCCGGAGGTCAGAGGGTATTTGAAGGTGGGTGGAGTCTCTCCTAGAGGAGGCGAGCTCTGCTCAGCAGGACCCGAGTGGGCGGAGCTATGAGAGATGACATCATCTTTACACTGGGAACACTTTTGATTGGACACAAATCCTCAAAGAACAGGTTGATGTACCTGTACCACAGTTTGGAGCGGGTGAGAGGGTAACCGGCGCCGGACGCTGACGGGTCTTTAGCTGATTTACTCATCAGAAAGTCATGCAGCTTCTGACGAACTTCAGTGCTTGCCATCGCACCTGCAGAGAACAAGATACAAACAGATTAAAGCATCAGATACTGTATCACCCGATATGTGATTCCTCGACAGAGTTCATATGTAATGGAAATGAGCAGTTCATGGAATTTAACTGAAATGTAAATTCATATATTTATTTCATATTTAAATTTCATATTTGTTTAAATCAGGGCTGTCAAATGATTAATCACATCTCTTTACATAATATGAGTGTGTACTGTGTATATTTATTATGTTTATATAAATACACACATATTTATAAGAAAAAGATGTTACATTTATAAATTAAATATATTTCTATTTAATATAATTTATATTAATATATATACATGTAAAGTGATATAACTATTTTCTAAATATATGCTCTGTGTGTGTTCATATATACATAATAAATATACGGAATATACACACATGTAAACAAAAACTTATTTTGAATGTGATTAATAAAGTTACACATTTATTTAATATATTTTCAATCTATTTCTTTATATGTTTTTGTTTTGAAACCTATTCATTTTTCTTGTAATCTATTAGTTTTATATTTAATTTGCTGTATGCAATCTAAATGACACATTTAATTCGGTATTTTAATATTCAAATGGAATTTCATTTAAATATAATTTAATTATTATTTAAATAATATATGTCATAATTTTATATTTAAATATTAGGTATAAATTAAATATTTCAAATATTTTTTATATCCATTTATATTTATGTATTTTATTTTTTGTTTGTTTTAAAGCCCCTGTATGCTACAGTATCTCTGACATTACCTCAAGCATTTAAAAAGAAAAAAGTTAATGATTCTTATGGTAAATGTTTTATATTTAAATATAAAAATAAATATTTGTTCTTATTTATGTATTTCATTATTTTGTTTTAAAACAAAATAATACTTTTTTGTAATCTGGTCATTTAAAAATGTTTTTTTAAAATCTCTATTCTCAGTATGCTTTACAAATAAAATTGTGTTTTAATTGTCTGAAAACGTTAGTGCTCAGTTACACGTGCAGCTCAGAAAGGAGAGACGTGTGCAGAAACAGCGTCACCTAGTGCTGAATGAAGCGATTTGCAGGATTAAGTCATAGGTGAAATATAGCTGGACATAAAAAAGACAAAAAAGTCCTGCCATTATTTTATAAACTTATACATGTCAGAAGTATATCATAAAGACACTACAGGAAATATAGCTAAAACGAAAGCTGAAATGATGTTTTCTCACTCTCTTTGGATCTCTCCTTCCGTCTGTGCTGCTGGTGTTTCTGCGTCTCTCTCCTGTGAAGCTCCTTCTCGTCCTCCCGCACCTCCTCTCTCTCCTCCTCAGCCACCAGACGACGCTCCTCAGCGAACACCTCCTGCTGCTGCCGGAGAGTTAACAGAGCCTGCTGGAGCTGGAGCACAGAGAGAAAATAACCAGAAACATACTGTTAAGATTTTAAAAAAGGCTGATATTGATATTTTAAAATCAAAGTGGCCTCTGACTGATATAAAGATGATAGGCGGTGCTGCCAAGAAGCATTTAGGAATTTAAAGCATGCTTTATGTTTGAATGCCATGTATTAAATAACAAAATATGAGCATTTAGTGGCATTCATTTAAAAGTGAGCACAAGCATACTTTCTGAATATTACTTGTAAAGAAGTTTGTTTCTTCATCAGATTTGGAGAAAAAGCATTGCATCAGTGTCTCAGCAATGGAAGCTAAGCAGTGAATGGGTGCCGTCAGAATGAGAGTCCAAACAGCTGATAATCCACAATAATCACACACATCACAATGATCTACACCACTCCAGTCCATCAGTTAATACCTAAAAGAAACTAACCCATCATTAACACATTTAACTTGTTATGGATTATTTTGGTTATTTTAGCCAAAAGCAATGGTTTAAAGTTAAACCTTATTAATGATGGATTTGTTTCAGCTTTTGTCTTCTCAAGACGTTAACTGATGGACTAGAGTGCTCAGAATGAGAGTCTAAACAGCTGATAAGAAAACATACATAATCCACTAATTTAAGTAATCCACTTGTAGATTATTGTGATGTTTTTATCATTCTGACGGCACCCATTCACTGCAGAGCATCCATTACTCAGACACTGATGCAATGCTGCATTTCTCATCAAATCTTGGATGGCTTAAAGGTGAGGACACTTCCAGCAAATCTTCACTTTTTGGGTGAACTATTGCTTTACAAGTCATTGAAAATAAAGAGAAATACTGCAGCCTTTAAGTCCAGATGACCACTACTTTCATATTATTGTAATATGCTCAAGTTACTTGAGTGACCAGTCAGCATCCACACTGGATTTATAAATTAATAATTAAATAATTTCAGTCTTAATTCAGTGTGCTGCTTGTTGTTTGTTTTTAATTATTTGTGAAATTTACTTGCAATTTTTATAACCACCAAAAAACAACTGCGCACGTACACACACACACACACACACACACACTGAAGTAATGCGATTAAGCTCAGTAATTGTTGACAGAGCAACTCTTTCCTGCAGGTCAGCCAAGTGACCTTAAACCACACTGACCTGCTTCATATAGCAGGATCAGCTTCATCCCATCTACAAATATCTGACACAAACAGCCTCTTGATTGGAGTTTGACAGTCTGGCTTGGTGATGTAGTTTCACTGGTCACGATTATACTTTCTAAACATGATAATTGCATGCTTGACATTTCTTTGCAGACTGAGCTGCATTTGCCTGTGTATTTAGACGACCTGTACCTTGATGTGCTCCTCGAGCTGGGCCTGATGTTGTCTCAGCAGGTTCTGATGCTGTTTCTGGAACTCGGAGATGAGCAGCTGTTTCTGGATCTGCTGCTGTCTCTGGATCAGAAGCAGCTCGCGCTGTAACTGTTTCTCCCATTCATCTGAATCACGGTCCCAGTCCAACATACTGACCTCCGACGTACTGCCCACCACCGACAACACCTCTGAATCTGAGACAGAGAGACAGGACTTCATGAAGTACTTTGAGATTAGATTGATTACTTTTCCAGTCACACTTTTGATTCATTTTAGTCAACTGGTCTGTTCAGATCAAGAACAGAGTGTTTGTTTGATCCCCTCTTTAATTTTACATAAATCCTGCCAAATACTGTAAGTATATATATATATATATATATATATATATATGTGTGTGTGTGTGTGTGTGTGTGTGTGTGTGTGTGATACCGTTCAAAAGTTTGTGGTCAGTAAGATTTTTTGATGCTTTTGCAGTATGACTCCTTTGCTCACCAAGGCTGTATTTATTTGATCTAAAATACAGTAATATCCATAATATTGTAATTTTTTTATTTTTATTTAAAAAAGTGTTGTCTATGTGAATATATGGTCAAATGTAATTTATTTCTGTGATTCGCAGCTGAATTTTCAGCATCATTACTCCAGTCTTCAGTGTCACATGATCCTTCAGAAATCAGTCTAATATACTAATACGCTGCTTAAGAAACATTTCTGATCATTATCAGTGTTGAAAACAGTCGTGCTGCTGAATATTTTTTGTTGAAAGTCCAAAAGAACAGCATTTATTGGTAATAGAAATCTTTTATAACAAATATTCAAACATTTCAAACATTTGCCCCCTTAGAGAACTGCCTATTATAAGTACTTTTTGACTGTAGATTAATACTTTTAAACCAGTTTAAACTGTAGCTTCCTAGCCTGCTTCACAGTTTAAATTAACTTCTCAAATATTTTAATCTAAAACAACTTTCTGGTAAACATTTACAACAGTTTAACTATCTTTAACTAAACTGCTCATCAAACTGTTGCTCCATGGCAGCTGTTGAGCTGAAAGAGATGGTTTATAATCACAAGCACAAACTTGCATTGCATTATGAATTGTGTTCTGACATATTTAATGTGGAAAACTGAGTTTGTTATTTTGCATTAAAATAACATAAATACCCCAGGTTTAATACTCATGCAGATTGCAAACTGATTGTTTCAGAAATGAAGGATGGCTGTGTTAGCTGCATCAAAAGACCAATTAAACCCTTCTTTAGGTCTTTAAATAAACCCAAGGGCAATTAGGGGCATAATCTACAGGGAGGGTCTTTTTATGGGGTCTATTTCAAATGCCTCGAGCATAAACACGGAGGTATTTCAACAACCTCCCGTTCGAGGCCCAAATCTTATTTGAGCTCAATCTAAAGCGAGACAGCATGTGACTGTCACGTTTGAGCTGCACTTTTAGTGTATTTTTACTCATGTGAACGAAACAGCGAGAAAAGGAAAGGCGTTTGGCGTGTATGTGTGTAGTGTGTGTGTGTGTGTGTGTTTAGAGAGAATGATCTGGCCTCGTGCCCTAAAAAAGCTGCGCTGTAAAAACTCACTCGTAAACATGCCCTTAATCTGCTGCCCGAAACAAACTCCTCGCTAATAAAACTATTAGTGCATGCCCTGCTTTCCTCGTGTGTTCTTCATCAGCCCCACAAACACAACCAGAAGAAGGAAAAAAACAACAAGATATATTTTAAGATTTCATCTCTTTTAATATCAGTATGCTAACACATCAGTATTCAGTCTCAGATTCTAAATTGTTTCTTTAGATGTTTCTTGTGAGGAAAAGACCTCCATAACTTCAAAAATTTAGATTATGACCTAAAGTGGAGACTGACAAAAAGTATGGAAAAAAATCATAATTTTGACAAAGTCAATATAGTTTAGTAATTAGAGTTTAAGACAGTATGTCATAATTTTGACTTTTTTTTATCATAATATAACAGTATATAATGTTTACTTTTTTTCTCATAATTATTACAATGACTGTCATAATGATGACTTTTTATCTCACAATTCTGAATTTTAATGTCATATTTTTATTACGTAGTATGACTTCTTAGTAGTCATAATTTCGACTTGTATCTTATAATTATGACTTTGTATATCATCATTTTGCCTTTTTTATTTCATGACTTTTTATCTCGTAGTTATGACCTAATGTCATCATTTTGACTCCTTTATCTCATAATGGAGACTCAGTATGTCATAAATTCTACTGTGTATCTCATAATTGTTACTTCTTATCTCATGATTAAGACTTAGTATGTCATAATTGTGACTTTATCTCATAATTTTTTATCTCAAAATCATAACCTAATGTATGTTACAGTATAGTATGTACAGTATGTTATATTTTTGTCTTTTTTATTTCATCCCTTGATGCATCTCATAATTATGACCTAATGTCATAATTTTGACTTTTTTATCTCATAATGAAGACTCAGTATGTCATGTGTTAGCCCTTTTATCTCATAATTATTTAAAACATACTTGTACTTTAAAACATTTTTGACTTTTTCTGTCTTATGCTATCT
>JAUCMR010000142.1:995296-1009097 GCA_032357425.1 Enteromius argenteus | reverse complement strand
TTTATTTACTTATTTTTTTTTTTTATTTAATATTTTCTTTTGTCATTTACTTTAAGAAAAAAATAGTAGTAGTGGTATTGCTATAGTAGAAATTGACATTAAAATCTGTATAGCTTAAAAACAGTACCATAAACTACACTAATGCAGAAATTGTAAACTTTTTATCCCCCTTAATGAGATTTGGCGGAAAATATGCTTATGTTAAGTGTGTGTGTTTGTGTGTGTATGGAAAAAGAGAGCGAGGTTAAGTGCATTTTATATTATTATGGTTGTTTTCTAAATGTCCTCATTTTCTATAAGCAAAATAGGTATTTTGGTATTTTACTATTACTATAAATGAAAAAATTGCTATTAAAATGTATATTATTTTTTAATTTCTGGGAGTTCAACAGTATTGGTAGTTGAAATCACCATTAATTATTAGCTGAAATAGTTCAAAGGTTTATTAAGTGAAAATGCAGACTTGTTGAACTTGTTGACTGGTGTTTAGGTTCTGTAGAGTTTTGCGAACACAGAGACCTGGATGTGCCTAAATATTTTGTCTGCACACACTTGGACTTAATTGGGTTTGATAGACGTGATGTTTTCTAACCCACGTGTCCCGTCTTTAGTTTGAGAGCCTTGGTCCGATTCTCAAGCTTCCTGGCAAAAAGACCTTTAACAACATGGACAGGGAGTTTTTGGAGAAGAGGAAGAAGGACCTAAACGCTTATTTGCAGGTGGGTCAGATCAGGACGGGTGTTTATTTTGGGTTCTGCTGGCTCAGGTGTGCTGAGAGCTGAGTTTGTCTTACAGCTGCTGTTGAATCCTGAGATGATGAAGGCCTGTCCCATGCTGATCCCTTACGTCTATGACTTCCTGGAGAACAAAGCCTACAGCAAGGGCAAAGGAGACTTTGCACGCAAGGTGAGAAATACCACATACAGAAAAGATTTAATAGGTGTCATGTTTAGCAAGGTGGGAGATTTAGCTTATCATATAAAATCTTGGTATAGAACAATCAAGGCATTCGCTAAATTTGCAAAAAATGTCATTTAATCATTTTTATTTATATACTCCAACATAAAAAAAGATTGAGATGTTTGAGATGAGAGAAAATAGATTAAAAAGGTTTTAAAAGAAGTCTCTTCTGCTCACCAAGGCTGCATTCGTTTGATCAGAAATACAGTAAAATATTACAGTTTCAAATAGCTGGTTTCTATGTGAATATATGTTAAAATGTCATTTATTTCTGTGATCAAAGCTGTATTATCAGCATCATTACTCCACTCTTCAGTGTCACATGATCCTTCAGAAATCATTCTGATACACTGATTTGCCACTTAAGAAACATTTCTTTTTATAAATCTTGAAAACACTTTTATTTGAAACAAATAATTTCTAATATTATACTTGACTTTACTGCTGCTTTTGATCGGTTTAACGCATCCTTGCATAAAAGTATGATATATATATAAAAAAAAATATTTTTTTAATGATAGTGACTCCAAACTTCTGAAACAATAGTGTATATTTTTTGCAAAATTTGTAAGAAAAAAAAACCCATGTAAAATAAGCATGGAGACTTCTTTAAACCTTTTTTTAAATGTTGCAATCTAATCATTAAATTTGTGCGCTGAAACAAAAATCACAAAATGAATAAATTATATGAAAGCCCATTGATTTTAACTAATGAACTTTACTTTGACAGCCTTTAGGTAAACAGATGGATTACATTTACTTTACACTTAGTCATTTAGCAGACGCTTTTATTCAAAGCGACTTACAAATGAGCAGGATGGAAGAAATCAAAATCAACAAAAGAGCAATGATACGCAAGTGCTGTGACATATAGTGCCATTTTGATTTGCAGAGACAAAGTTAGTGAAAGTTACTCTTTGTCAATCAGAGTAGGCATTTCAGAACAACCTGAGGAATAGAAAGATATGGAAAAGTTGAGCAGGTTTAATGTAAATTAGCAGCAGCAAAGACACGATCCGAATGCTGCAGTTGAGTAGGAACAGTGATGAAGTCCATGTTATTACCCCATGTATTACTCCAGAGGGGAAGCGGAGTTGTTGTCTGCTTGGATTCGCCGTTTTTGTAAACTTGTCCTGTTCTCTGGACTCGGACAGATGGACACGTTTGTGAACCCTCTCCGGAGCTCCATGCGGAATGTGTCCAATGCCGTGAAGTCACTGCCGGACAGCCTGGCCGAGGGAGTGTCCAAAGTCTCGGCGGACATGGGCCGCATGTCAGAGAAACTTGGCCAGGATATTAAACAGTCCATATTTAAGGTAGAGCATGTCTGGAGAGCACAGTGAGAAATGAGCAAAGGACCAGAGACCTGCAAAACTGAACGCTTTGCATGTTACTTGTTAATATGTAGCTGCGAAACTTAGTCTGTGCCGTTTGTCAATCATATAGGCGAAACATTTGCACTCAAATGCTGTGTCTGATCCACAGGGGCCTCCTTTAATCCAAAAGTCTGACATCGACCCCGAACACTGCCGCGTCTCGGCCCAGCTGGACGACAATGTGAGTCAATCAAATCAAACTTGGCCAAATCACTCTGACACAGTGTGTCGCTCTTAGTATGTGCAAAGGTGCTGATAAATAGTGTTATTTTGATCATTATAATGTGTAAGTATGAGTGTTGTCATTTTTCTTTTGCTCTGCAAAATATTATTATTGCTGTTTGTTTTTACAGTAAGGTATTTATATATATATCCCATTGTATTTCTTTTTAAATGTAATAATTTAATAAAATAATATTTATTATTATTATCGTTATTAAATAGTATTTTTTTTTATTATAATATTTATTTAATATTTATCAAAGTGTTATAGCAATTTTTAATAATACATTATGAAAAAAATATATACTGTATATATATTACCATTTATACAGTACAATTGTATTTTACAATAGTAATATATTTCTTTGGTATTGTGAATTTTTTTTATAAAAATTATTAAAATGATTTTATATTTATTGCAGTGGTTATTAGCATAATAAATTAATAGATTTTTCATTTGATAATTTAATAAAACAATATTTATTTTCATCATTATAATTATTATATTATAATTATTATTATAATTATGAAATACTGATTTTCACAGTACAATAGTATTTTACCATAATAATGTATTTCTTTATTAATTTTTAGCTTGTATAATTTAAACAAATACAAATAATTTACTTCAAATAATTAATCAAATTTATTTTGTCAGTGATTCTGGGGGTCTATTTCAGTTTAATAATGCTGTTGTGATGAACAGGTGGATGATAATATTCCACTGAGGGTGATGTTGCTGCTAATGGACGAGGTGTTTGATCTAAAGGAGAGAAATCAGTGGCTGCGGAGAAACATCAAAAACCTCCTCCAGCAGCTCATCAAAGCCACGTATGGAGACACCATTAACAGGTGCGACAGACGCACATGCACAAGGTTGCATTTCTGCTTTAGATTCAAAGCTGAACATATGTTCATTGCAGGAAAATTGTGGATCATGTCGACTACATGACCTCGCCTGAGCAAGTGTCGGATTATGTGAAGAGATTCAGGTGATGATTTCAAGCACACTGTCTGGTTTTTTGCATGTACGTGATTCTAGTTAGTCTTCTGATTGGGTTTTTTGACCCTTGCAGAGACTCTTACTGGCCAAATGGGATCCTAGCCGAGACGCCGCCCCGCAGAGACAAAAGCTTACGCATGAGGACGCGAGTCGCCGCCAAAACCACACTCCTGGGCATCATGCCAGGTACACACACACACACACACTCTCTAAAGCCTGAATCTTTATAAAGCTGAATATACAGACAGTTATGTGCACTCACAGCACAGACTATAGTGGAAAATCTGTAGTTATTCTGCAGATAACACTCTTATCGTTAGCTGTATGAAATATTAAATAAGCCAAAATCTCGAATACATTTTAAAATGCTTTTTGAAAATCTCCCCTGCCCTTTTTTGGAAGAAAAGCCCAGTAAAAACAGTAAAATTGTGAAATCTGTTACAATTTAAAGTAGCAGTTTTCTATGTGAATATCTTTTTCAAATGTAAATTATTCTCTGTGACCAAAACTGAATTTTTAATTTATATATATATATATATATATATGTGTGTGTGTGTGTATTAGTGCTGTCAAATGATTAATCGCGATATGTAAAATGCTTCTGTACTGTGTATATTTATTATGTATATAAAGACACACACGCATACAGTATATATTTTGGAAATATTTACATATATTTATATTCATATAATTAAAAAAAAAAAATATATATATATATATATATATAATATATATATATAAACAAAAACTTTTATTTTTGATGTCATTAATCATGATTAATAGTTTGACAGCACTAAATAGTGTATATAAATATAGTACCATGGTTATTGTTTACTAAAAAATATTTCAGTTTAAATAAAATATAATAATAAAAACATTTAAATTTAATTGAATTTAATTCTGAATAACATCAGATTTTTATTTAATTAAAAGCCCCAATATACTTTAGACGAAATCAAAGAACGAACAGTTTTTTCTGAAAAAAACGAAATGTTATTTTGAACACAATCAGGCCAAAACAAAGTTTGTTTTGAGTTTATTATGACAGTTTGATTCCGCTCACCAAAGCCAACTTTTTGAGGAGATTTTGACTCCTAAACACCTTTGAGCTGTCATTGGTCCAAGGCGGTTTAGCAATCGAAACTCCACTTTCTTTGACGTGGGATTTTCTTTCCCGCTTTATTTCTCATTCTATATGTACTGTAGATAGTTTGGCTTCCACAGATATATCCACACCTGCACGATCGCTCGCAGAGAGACTTTAAAAGCTTTTCAACTTCTTATTGCCCTTAAAACAAAGAATGAAAAAGACGTAAACAACAAAAGCTGCTTTAAATCTATTATGAAGAGCGCAATGCAAATATATTTGACATGACTTTTGACATGAATTTTGCCTCCCATCAGATGAGTTAAAGCACATCATCGGGGCGGAAACCACACGGAAGGGCATCCTGCGTGTCTTCGACATGTTCCAGCACCAGCCCCTGAACCGCCGGCTGGCCTGCGTCTTTCTGGAGGGCTTCCTGGAGACCCTGTTCCCTCAGTACAAGTTCCCCGAGCTGTTCGTCAAGCTCCACTCGCGCTCTCCGCGCGTTCTCAGATATTCACAGAAATTGCGCAGCTTGCACAAGAGGTGACAGACGGACGCTTCTCCTGCCGACGCAGAGGGGAAGGAGGAGCCCGCGGCCGGCCGACGGCACACGCTCCAACACACGCCTCCCTCTTAGTGCCTCGTGGCTGCTCTCGTTTAAAGCACTGTATCGACACGGCCGTAGCATAGAGGACTCATCTCATCATCGTGAAGCGCTCGGTCACGTCTGAACCACTGCGAAAGACTGCGGCGCCCGAGCACCGAGCCATCGCTCTTTCCGTTTGCCGTGTAATTCTGATCTGATGTTTTGAATGACACTGTGTAGATATATATGCGATTTGTTTGGTTTATTTTGGGGTTTGTTTTGTATTCGGCATCGGTCGCCTCATCGTCAGTACTGTACGGTGAAGGAAATCCGACTGAAGCAACCTATGCACCTTAACACTCATCACAACCATATGAGGAGGGTCGGCAGCGATGTTTTGTGGCACTGAAACTGAAAAAGGCGTAACTTTTCCTGCTAACCAGTCGGTTGCATGAAGTGGGTGGGGTTTAAAACAGGCCCCTATGCCTTTTGCTTACATGTAATACTGAAGCTAATCTAAAATTAATTGAAGGAAGAGTTAATGCAAACGTGAAAATTTGCTAGAGATGTACTCAACTGTAGGCCATCTGTGATTTAGATGTTTGTTTCTTCATCAAATTTTGAGAAATAGCATTGCATCACTTGCTCAACAATAGATCCTGAATGGGTGCCGTCAGAATAAGAGTCCAAACAGCAGATAAAAACATCACAATAATCCACAGCACTCCAGTCCATCAGTTTACATCTTGTTTATAAGAAACAAATCTATCGTTAAGATGGTTTTTAATTTCAAACAGTTGCTTACGAGTTCATAATCCACAATAACGCTTCCTCCAGTGAAAAATTCCATCTCTTGTTGTCTTTTACATCAAAATCCGTTTTGTTAAAGGTGCTGATTCAGACCAGGAACAGTAAGCTGATAATGGACTCGTTTTAGTCAGAAGCAGTAGCTAAAAAGTCTAAATGATAGCTTTATTTCATATGAACATGTAGCTGTTCTCTTCTCCAGACATTAACTGATGAATTAAAGTGGTGTGAATTACTTGTGATCTTTTTATCACCTGTTTGGACACTCATTCTGACGGCACCCATTCACTCCAAGTGATGCAATGCTAAATTTCTCACAATCTGTGCTGATACGAACTCATAGAAGGCCTGAGGTTGAGTGCATTTTCTGTTCATTTATGGGTTAACTGTTCCTTTAATGATTACCTAAAGCCCTCAAACATATCAAAGCAGACAGAGACGGTGGAATTCAGGCATATGTTTGCATGACCGTCTCGGACGGCTACATGGAGCTCATGGCATTCGGAGATATGCTTTAACGAATGTACGTGTCGATGTTTGTGTGCGTCTTGTTTTTATAACTCTATCCAGCGGAGGGTCGTGTTCATGTGTTTTTTTTTTTTGTTTTTTTTAAGTACTTTTATTTTAGAATAGCAAGTGTAGCACTAAACTGCAAGCGTCTGATGCCGAAGACTGTTTCAGCGTGAGATATAGATTCAGCCTTAAATACAAGACCAAGAGACGTGTGTTTAGACGTAGCTTTCTCACGACGCGCCCTCGTACGCACACACACTCTGATATCGACTGTCCGAATCCTATTTTCAATCAGAGAATATGTCATTGGTTTTTTGTGCAATATGTTTCTTTAATGCATGTTATATTATAATCGTATATGGGATAGTTTTCGAGTATATCCGAGTGAAGAATTTCAGAAGCCAATCCAAAACCTTCAGAACCACCGAAACATTCCGTTGTTGTAAATGGCTTATTTTAAAGGACTTGTTTTATAAGTCTGGCTTTTTAATGCTTGTGTTGGGGATGTTTTTTTGTTTGTTTTTAATGTTTCGTCACTCCTGCCGTTTTCTTGATGAATTTTGGTGCGTTTTGCTTTTAGGAAAGGAGTGAAAGCACATTGTAGATGAACGGATGATTAAAACATGCAGAGACAGGTCAGAGGTCGTCTGGCGTTTGAGCACACAGATCTTAAACACTCTTTATTAATATTAAACACTCTCCAGTCACATTTGTGATTGTCTACACTTTGCAAGAACATGCACGGGTCATATTTCACTCCAAAGTTTAGATTGTTTTTGTTTTGCGTGACATACTTTTTTTTAAAAAATGATTAAAAGCATTTTTTATAATTACTGTAATGTGGAAAAAAACTTTTATATGTATCACATTAATAAATTATTATATAATAAATTATAAAAATACAAATACATTTTAAAAATGTATTATATTATTAAACTGTATTAATATTTGCATATGCATAAAAATAATGTTATTTAAATTATCAAAAATATTAATCATCATTATAATGTAAACTGAAATACAAATGAATTATTTTTGTTGTGTGACAATTAGGTTCTTTGATTTTTAGTAATGAGAACTGGGAAGAAAAATCATGGGGCAGCAAGTGTTTTCATTTCATTGTCTATGCAAACATATAATTTATTTATTTTGATTTTGGAGCAAAATATGACCTGTAAATGTGCTTTCGTCTCGGGTATCATTCATAATTGATGCTTGAGACCTGGTTCAGATCAGCAGAAACTGATGCGAATAGAGAACACGTGTTTTAATAAAAATATAAAAATAGCATTAGAACTCTTGATTGAAGGGTTTTGAAGATTCTTGGAGTTGCTCTTGTTTTGTGGCTGTTTGCTGTGATTGACCAGCAGTTTTACTCGTGTGATTTGCCTGTTCCTGGTCTTCTCTACTGTGATTGGCTGGCACTGAGAAGCTAAACTCTGCTGTGATTGGTCGAGTCACACAGGAGCAACTTCCCCTTTAGATCCACCAAATGATCCATACAGATGTTTCTGATTTGATTTGTGTCTGAATCCCCGTTACGTATGAATCTATGAACATGAACTGTGCATATTGGTGTATAGTATCTGTCAGCGGTGTGCCTAAATGTACTGTCAATTATATTTTCTTATTTTTCTTTAACAAAGTCGATTTGAATGTCACGGTCGTTTTAATAGACTGAAAAGGACTCTAAAGGAGTAGAGTGTTTGCATTATGCTTCTAAAACATTCATTTTGAGCAGCTTTACTCAGTATAACACTAATAAAATTAACTCCAACTCACTGCCCTATTCAGTGCTGTCATTTACTCTGTGTCTGAATGCTGACAGATTCACACAAAACCTTCCACCTATCTGACAAATATCCTCCAAAATGTCATCTTTATTCTTATGTATTCACATATATTCATAATTTCATGTATATTCACGTTGTTATTTCATAACGACCACAAACACTTTATAAACACTTGGGGGCGCCATATACTTTGAAAAAAATAAAATAAAATCAACTGTTTACTGTCACATTTATTTAAAAAAAACACCATGACATGAAAGTATATTAGATGACTCTTATTTTGTTACTGATGTGATTAGTAACAGGTAAACCAAAACATGAAGCAAGAAGGCAGAGTGGATGAAGCAAGTTTGGACATTTGCAAGTAAATATGCCATTAAAACAATATTTGATGATTTTGATTGATTGTGAAAACACGTATTAGGTCGACAATAATTACACTGGTTAGAAGTGGGGGGAAAATTTAATTTGCACAAAATTAGAAAGTTTATGAACGCGGAAATGTGTGAATGAGTGATTATCAAAACAATGTTACCCAAGTGGACATTATATTTTAGTGAATTACTCTGAGACCTCATCCCCCGGTTTCACAGACAAGGCTTAAGCTAGTCCCAGACTAAATTGCATGTTTGAGCTGTCTCAGATGAAAATATCTTGCTCTGACATATCTTAAAACATGTCAGTGTCATTCTGTGTTAAGATGCGCACCTGTAATATTTTCTCATAATGCATTTTTGTAAAAGTTGCTTAAATATCTTAATTTAACTAATGCCTAGTCCTGTCTTAAGCTAAGCCCCGTTTGTGAAACCGGGCCCATATGTCACAGTTTTAAGCCTGGATGTCCTGTGTAGAGCACATTCAGGGCTTTAAAGAGATGATTGACCATACCTTCTCCTAGGTCTTTAAAAATAGTACATATTTATGGAAGTATGATTATATTTTCTAATTGTCATTTAAATCTAAATCATTTTCAAATTGTTTGTCTTAAAGCAACATCTCTGAAAACAGAAAGAGATTTCTATCCAAATATGACTTTGTGTTATGAAACAGGATACAATTTCGTACATGTCCACTGTAGAGGACACCAAGACTAAAAGCATGTGTATTGTGCATTTTGGGAGACATAACAATTGAATAGGAAAATAAATTATATCAATATTTTTTTTTTAAATATTGGATATTATTGTGAAAATCTGGCCAATTGTTATTCCTATGACAAATGCTTTTTTCAAAATGCTATCTTAACAGCAACACATTAATATGTAATTTGATTACAGTATAAATATGCTATAGTTAATGGGAAAACCAGTTTAGAAATTTTTACACACATATTGCATGAAACAAAACTGTATACGAATTGAATATTTTACAAAAAAGTAAATTTTTGAGTATCAATACCACAAATTTTCATTTTTATTTGGCATACTTTTTATACGTATTATCATGAGATTGGGCTGTTTTACAAATATAATTGAAAATGAAGATTTTTGATTAATTTTAAATGCATTTAAATGTGTATTTAGGTGTTTGTCTACAATTTTTGCAATTGATCTTGATCCTCAATTAAAACTGTGGAAATATTCAGTTGTTATTTACTGATTAATCTGAGGTCAAAGCCACATGTAATGTTTGTTGCTGGAAGAATTAGGTTATGATCTGATTGTTTATAGAGTTCTGTTAACATCGCAAGATTTATATAAATACTTTTTTCTCACTTGTGTAATTGTACACACACACACAAACAGACACATGTTAAAAGTCAGTGAAATGAGTCCCATGTGCCAATATTTGCAACTGCAAGCTTTATTAAAGGAAAAAGCATGTACAAACTATTGAAAGAAGATTTCAGGGTATGATTAAAGAAAAGCATTACTCTGAATCGCTTTGACAAACTTCTCATCTTACAGACAAATGAAATGCTGATAAACGAAAGCTGTGGATCTACATTGTACACTGAATGTTCTCTGACCGAAGAAGGCTGTTATATGGTACAGTTGTTGTAAAAAACCTTTACTTTGTCCCATTTTTTCGTTAGGAATGTGTGTAACTCCTCCAGGCTCTTAGTACGACTAGCATTAACAGTGTTTTTATTGTTCTCGGCCCAGAAAGCTTTGGAGATCCATGCTTTCCCTGTATAGTTGAAGCAGCAAAAAGCCATCCACTTGTGAGAGGGGATGTTCACTCTCTTATTCAGTAATATTTTATTGAGGCTAGGCAAAGCTCCAGTCAACACATAGGCTGAGATCTTATTGTTGTCATTCTGGTCACGACAGAATTTATCCATCATATCTTTCATGTCTTGTTCCTTTTTTATCCAAATGCCTTTCTCTAAGTTGTTCTTCTGTGGGATGCTGTTGGTGAGAGTGAATGCAGACTTGGCAGTTTCTCTATCAGCTGCAAAACGGACTGGAAATAAGAGCCCGGGAGTAACTTTTTGATCGTTCTCATAGTAGTCTCCAGTGATCGCCTGATTGATGAATGGCTCACGCATCCCAGAATCTACAGGTTCAAGCTAAAGAACAGGTAATTGAAAGAAACAGTCAACTAAACAACAGGATTAACCCAAAAATAAAACAACTATTCTTCTTTATATAAGATAGCAAATAGCTATGAAATATCACCTGCGACTCGATCATCCAGTTAACATTGGCTACTTCCTCGTAGTCTTGTTTTCCGGTGTATTTGTAAGCTGAGAAAAGAGGGATCTTGTCTGTTGTGTCGTAAAGAGTTGCATATCTTTTACTGTTCTCATATTGTTGACAGATTATTTTATAATTCTCTTTCTGTGCGGCTGAATCCTCTAGAATGCCAGGGATAACCGGAGGTGTTTCACGGTAAAAAAAGTCACCGCATTCACTGAAGTTGAGTGCAAATTTAGATGTGATGCATGAAAAACTCAGAGTCAGCAGCAGCACAGCGACGCTCGTGATAAACTGCCCCATCTTCCCTTCAGACGAGAATGTAGTTTTATCTTTCTCTGCTTGGATTTAAATACCTCTCACCTGAAACAGAGAAACTGTTTCGCAGCATTCACACCCACAGTCTCACAACTCCACTCATCTGTCACTTTCAGTCAGCAAACTTCATTTGAGTGTTAAGTTTTCTTTCACACCTTCTGAAGTGTGAAATAGCCAAAAAAATAAAAGTACAAACCTGGTGCTTTTCATGGTTATTATCATTAACTTAAACTATTAAAAACATTTTGTTAATTGAACTCAACCTGAAATACAGTACTCAACAAGTGGATCAAAAAAGTGAATCAAAAACGGATTTTGGTTTTAGGAAAGGTTTTGATCCTCTTTAGATTTTGACTAGTGTAAATATTCATACAGTACTTGAGTTATAAGTTAGGAGGGAATCATTTTTAAAGTTTTTAAAAGAAGTCTCTTCTGCTTATGAAGGCTGCTTTAAAAATGTAGTTAGCAACATTATTACAATTTAAAATAGCTGAAAAAATAGAATTTTGAGCAACATTACTCCAGACCTTCAGGAAGTGCTTGGTGCGCAGAAGAGACTTGATTAAATACATTTAAAAATCCTAATGTCTCCAAACTGTTGTACTGCACTGCATATTTCATGTTTATTTCACTTAAAACAATGTAAAATGTGTCCAAACTTTTGACAAGTAGTATTACAATGAATTTTTGTCACACTTAAATGATTTAGAACATCCAACTAATTTTAAAATGACACACAATGCAGTTTTTTAAAATGATGATTTCATATATTAAGGGAAAAAAACTTGGCTACTGGCTAATAAAATGGTATTAAATACATAAAGCATATGTTATTAACATATTTAATCAATGCAAGTTTGTATAATATTCTGAGTTTGCATTTGACAGTTTTTATTCATTTTAAGGGCTACTGAATCTGTTTTTGTGCAGTGAGAAGAGTGAATACATGTTCAGTCTAGAATTACATCACATTCACAACAACACACTTACTTACACGGAACATTTGAAAGTAACTGCCATTACTTATTTGAAAAAGTAACTGAGATATTTCCTTCAAAATTAAAACATGATGCATTTATTAGTTAGGTAATCTGATTACGTTACTTGTGATACAACACTGGTTGGTATGATGTACTTTTAATGACATGCTGTGTTGGTTCTACAGCAGATATAACAGGACACACGCCTTCCAAAAAGTTCAACTTTTGTCCATAAAATATTTGCACGAAATATGTGAGGATAATCAAGATTACAAATGTGACCCTGGAGCAAGTTTTTAAGCCACTGGAGTATATTTGTAGCAATAGCTGACGAAGCATTGTATGGGTCAAAATTATCTATTTTTCTTTTTTGCTAAAAATCATTGAGATATTAAAGATCATGTTCCATGAAGATATTTTTTAAATTCCTTCCTGTAAATATATCAAAATTTAAATTTTGTTTAGTAATATGCATTGCTAAGACAACTTTAAAGATAATTTTCTCAGTCTTTGGTATTGCAGTTAAACTTGAATATGGAAAATAAAAACTGTTCTTTTCTAAAGACTGAAGATCATTTTGGTGGGGCTTGAGATGGGATTATATTTGAAATTTGGGATTTAGACAGTGAGATGATTCTGATACAGCAACATTTTCAAAGCTTTATTAGAAAGAAAGACAAACATTTACAGGCAGTCCATTTATAACAGCAACTAAAAAAGAGTTAGGATTCTGGACAAGCCAAACAAGCATTTTGACAGACCTCTAATCAAACATCAGAAGGAGACATTTTTATTTACATTTGTTAAAAAGCGTCACATTCTTCTCACAGTTTTTCACACAGTTCTTTACCAAGTTGTCATTCAGAAATTGCTTTAATTCCTGCAGGCTCTTTTTACTGATTGGTTCATTTGCACTTTCTTGTTTGTTCTCGGCCCAGTAAGCCTCAGAGACCCACTGTCTTTTATTAGTGTTATAGCAGCAGAATGCCATCCACATGTGAGAGGGAATGTTCACTCTACCGTTTAGTTTTGCATTGTTTTTGTTTGGTATAGCTCCGGTCAGCACGTGGGCCTTAACTTTATTATTATTCTCAAAGCAATTTGCATTCATGCTATGCATAGTCTCATTTTCAACGTGTCTCCAACTGCCATTATTAAAGGCTTCATATTGTGGCACAATGTTGGTGAGTGTGAATGTAGATTCAGCAGTGAATACATCAGCTGCGTGACAGATAGGAAACAAGTGACCACGACTTAGTTCATTGTTCTTCTTGAAGTAGTCTTCATTGATGGCCTGATTATTGTAAGGAACAGTCATGTCAGCAACTTGAGGATCAAGCTGTAGATATTTACAAAAAAGAGTTGTTAAACACTAAGAGATTAAACTTACTCATTTCTAAAAAAAAAAAATAAAAAAAAAATCGACTGTCATTTACTCCCACTAAAGTCTTTACAAACCCGTTTGTAGTTTGCATTTTCAAGTAATAAAAAAATAAATTAGAAAAATCTTAATT
>JAUCMR010000142.1:967994-980668 GCA_032357425.1 Enteromius argenteus | reverse complement strand
AGAATGAAAGCTGGGGTTTTTATAGTGGACAGGAAATGAAGCAATTGGATGCGAGTTAACGAGGGAATGATTGGATGATGGGCTGTCAGCCGTGCAGGATTAATTCGTTTCACGTTCCTCTCGAAATGCGTTATTTGCAAAACGTTCACTAATTCATCTCACTTTCCTCCCGGGGTCCGCCGAACTCCCAGCCTGCTCCCCGGACAGCACGCCAAACATGCTTACAGTATTTTACTAATGAGGAAGTGGGAACTCGTGAAAAAAAGTTATATTTACATTTAGCAAACACTTTTATTCAAAGCGACTTACAAATGAGCACTATGGAAGGACTCAAAATCAACAAAAGAGCAATGATAGGAGAGTGCTTTTGTTTTGTTTAACTTTAATAAATAAAAAGAAAATAATAGAAAAAGAATAGAGCAAGCTATAATAGAGACGTTTTTGTATAAAAAAAATTAAATTAATAGAGAGAATAGAAAAAGAATAAGAAGAATTATTTTTTTAAAAAATAGAATTAGAAGTTAGAGGGTTAGAGTTAGAGGGGCAAATACAGATGGAAGAGATGTGTTTTTAGATGATTCTTGATGATGGCTAAGGACTCAGCTGCTTGGTTTATTTTATGTTGTAACTGTCAAATGCAATATAAATGTTATAATGTAAATGAATTAGTTACTTTTATTTGAAGTAAAACTTTAATATATCGTTACTTTTGTAAATAACGTTTCTTAACATTGCCAAACAGTATTTTTAGGTTTTATTTTCAGTTGTCTGTTTAATTGTAGTTTTAGTTTTACCAATGTTGTATGCTTCAGTCATTTGCATTTCTTTCCATTTAACTAATTTTTTACTTTCATTTTTAGTTTCAATAATTGTGTGTATTAGTCACTTTTTTATATATTCCTAATTAGTTTTCATTTCAGTTTTAGTAATTTCATGTGCTTTTGTCATTTTTGTTTTGTTTTTATATATTTCTCTTTGTTTATTCCAGTTGTAGTTTTTTGTCAATTTGCCTTTTTTATTAGTTTTGTATATTTATGTTTAGCTTTAATTAATTTTGTAGTTATGTGCTTTAATTTTTTTTAGCTGTATTTTTATGTCAGTTTTAATTATAGTATAGTACCTCAGCTTATTTTCTGTTAGTTGCCATGGAAATATTTCTAATTTTATTATTATTATTTTTTTTTATCTGATATTTATGATTTAATTAATTTATTTTATTAGCTTTCATATTACCAAACAATATCAGTGGTATAAGTACAGACGTCTGCTGTGTTATTGTGTTGCAGATGTGCTATTGTTCAGGAAGCTGCTGTGATGTTAATCATGATATTAATGTGAGGTGCTGATTGTGTTTGTCAGAGGTGTTGGTGAGCAGTGCTAAAGCTGATTTGACGTTACAGGACGCTCACAGAAACACAGCCCTGCATCTGGCCTGCAGTAAGGTACCAAACACACTCTCACGTACTGATTTACATCTACTGTACATCAGCCCTGCAGCCAGACACACTACAGGAACTCTGAAACAAGCATGTAAAGAGATGTTCCTCCTGCTGCTCGGTGGATAAAAGATCCTCTGTTTCAGTGATAAACCTTCAGTCCAAAGCTTTCATTTTACATATGTGCCACAAAAGCAGTCGTAAGTAGCATGGGTATGTTTGTAGCAATAGCCAACAATACACTGTATAGGTGAAAATTATCTATTTTTCTTTTATACCAAAAAATCATTAGGATATTAAGTAAAGATCATGTTCCATGATGATATTTTGCAAATTTCCTACTGTAAATATATCAAAACTTAATTTGGACAACTTTAAAGGCGATTTTTTTCTCAATATTTAGAGTTTTTTGCACCCTCAGATTGCAGATTTTCAAATCATCTTTACCAGATACTGTCCTATATCCTAACAAACCATACATCACTGGTAAGCTTATTTAGAAAGCTTATTTCAGCTTTCAGATGGTTGTGTGGTCATGTATTTCATGTACTTATATAGTATATGAATCTCAGTATCTCTTTTATAGTCTTGTGTGTGTAGTATTTCCATCAGGGAATGCACATCTAGTCATTTTCATAGTTCGTGTGTTGCAGGGACATGAAACCAGTGCCTTGTTAATTCTTGAGAAGATGGCGGACAGAAACCTCATTAACTGCACAAACGCAGCTCTGCAGACGTGAGTCCTGTATCTTGCTCAGTTGTTGTCCTCCTCTTCATCTCAGTATTGTAGAGATTATATAGAGCTGTTTATGGTTGTCTCAGGCCGCTACACGTCGCTGCTCGTAATGGGCTGACGGTGGTCGTACAGGAGCTGCTGGGTAAAGGAGCCAGTGTCCTCGCCGTGGATGAGAACGGTAAACACTTAAAATCCTTTTTTTGACAAAGCAAAATTATTATATTGTAGCTAACCAAAGTTAAAATTGTGATTTTTATATAAATAACTGAAATCAGATATATTTCTCAAAATTAGATTTATTTAACTTTTTACTAAAATAACTGAAGTAAAAAAGGAAGGAAAACTAAAAATAAAACCAAATTCAAAATATTAATAAAAAGTATAATACCATCTCTATTATACTAAAATAACACCGCAAAATTCAAAACTAAAAAGTAAATAACAATGAAGCTTTTAAAGGGGTCATATGATGGTTTTAAAAAGAATTTGGTGTAATGTATTGTGTTTGTTTGTTTTTTTTTAACTTTTAAACCACAATTTTCCACAATTAGTACATTATTGTTTCTCCTCTAAGCCTTGCCTCCTGAAACGGGTCGATTTGTACAAAGCTCATCGTTCTATAAAAGCAAGGTGTGCTCTGATTGGCCCCCTATCCAGTGCACTGTGATTGGCTGAATACGTATGACACAAAAACAATAAAAGCCGTTACAAATGAGGCATTTGTTGCATCCAGTTACTGATTATCATGACTTATACGATCTTCTTAAGCGTCGCTTTGCATCAGGCCTCGTGAACCTTACCGTGTCTGCATTTGTGTTCAAAGTAGCAACAAACAACAAGCACTGCCCTTCACTGCTCAAAAGTCATGTTTGAATAGTAAGTAGCAGCTTCTTTTAATAAGAAAACATAACTTACTTAAAGGTTGTGAGTCAGAAGCACCAGACTGTTCTTGCAGAGGTAGAATTGCATCACTTTCTAGTCTCTGTGCACAGCCAGCATAGACTCCTCTGTCAGGTTCAGGAATCAGTCCTCCGTAAATGTGCTGAACACTCTCTAATATTGGTGCTGAACTGTTCTGGAACAGTGTTGAAAACACATCTTAACACTGATTTCTAGTTGTGTCCTCTTTTGGAAGCATAAAGAAAGATAGAAGTTTCACTTTCACAACGACACACAGCGTCTCCAGAACATGGCGCCCGCAACAACACTACAGCGAGAATAATAGCTCCGCCTTCTTTCTTTGCGGAAACATTTGTGTGGTGTAATGAAAATAAACCCACACTTTGATATAGAGCAGTGGGGGCATGTTTAAGTGAGGTGTTTTAGGGGGGTGTTGACAATAACTTTTTCTTTTGTAAGGAATATCTCGTTTTGCAACATTAGTATCTGCAACTTCTCTGTACACCTATAGATGGATCTTATCTGTGCAGTAACAGCTTATAGCACTCCAAAGAGAAAGGAAAACTTAAAAAATGGCATCATATGTCCCCTTTAAATTCAAATCTACTTTGAAGAAACATCACCCACTATTATTAATATTATTTCTTTTAAAACATAGAAAGGATCCATTAAATTGTTTAAAAGAGACCGTAAAGATTTGCCACCACAGGAATAACTATTAAAATGTTTAAAATACACTGAAGTACTGTTAACACTAACGCTGTAAACTATTTTCAATTCTATTATTTCACAATATTACTGTATCATAAGAGGCTTTTTTCAAAAGCAATTAAAAATGTTTTGTTTGTTTGTTTCTTAGTTATGCCTAAACATTATATTAAAAAAAAGTTATTTTTTGTCATGAATCTTTTTACCATACTGTACTATTAAAAGTACCAAATATATTTGACCAAATGTTATACTTACTTTACATATATATAGAAGTGTTTTTTTTGTGTTCTATGCCAGTCAGTGAAACAATGACTGAACTAATTTGTAAGTTGCTTTGGATAAAGGTGTCTGCTAACTAAATTAATGTAAATGCAACACAAACACTGGATGGTTTACAAAGTAAACAAAGACCATGAATTTGATTTGCATGCCTGAACACTGATTTTAATTAAACTTGTTTTCCAGGATACACTCCAGCTTTGGCTTGCGCCCCGAACAAAGACGTGGCCGACTGTTTGGCGCTGATCCTCTCCTCCATGAAGCCTATCTCTCCCAGCAGCACCGGCACCATGTCCAGTCTCACCTTTACCACCATCAACCACTACTCCAGCCCATCCAAGACCGTGACCTTTGACCCTTTACCTGTGCTGCGCTCTGAGCACATCTCCTACAGCAAATTCAACAGCCTGGGCCACGAGGACGGCCTCATCGTCCCTGATGATGAACTCAATGATTCAGATTCAGAAACGTACTGATAACACGCCCCTCAGTGTCTTAATCTTACGCCTCATTGGCTGAAAGGTGACTATATGCTAATTAGGGCTGTCCCTTTATGACCGGTGTGGCTGAAGTCTCAGGAGAAAGTGGAAAAACAGGAAAATGATGCCACAGAAATGGCCCACACTACAGTCCAGTTTGTTTATTCTCTACAGTATCAATCTGGTTGAACCCTCAAGTATCACTAGTACTCATTTAAAGCTCAAAGTTCATTTTATGAGAAGGAGACGGCTCATATTGACAGCTGTGGGACTGTAATTCCCAGCATTCATGTGAAACACAAGGAGGAGAAATGAAACTAAGGACGTCAGGGACCAAGTGCTGCAGAATTTACTTTTATCCCCGTTTGTGCATGAAGATTGAATTTAGGTTTGCATCACCATGGATTATTTATTATGAAAAAATGAAGAGCAAAAAAAAAGCCTTTCAGGGCCCAAACAGAGTATTTATTCCTCTGCTGTTGTGAGGATTTATAGCGTTCTTCCTGCTCTGTGTGTGTGTGTGTGTGAGAGAGAGATTGTGAATTTAAATGGGAGTGTGTGTGATTTATTTTATAAGAGTTTAAAACAATGAAAAGGTCAGGTGTGTGACTTGATCTTTTGGTACATTGTTAGTAATTATTCATAACTAAACTATAAATAATAAATAATATTTGTCATAAGATTCCAGAGTTTTTATTTATTACAGAAAATTGGCACATTTAAAAAATTAAAATATGGAGTCTGAGATGGGCAGAGTTTGATTTATATTATATTATTAATTTTATATGTTAAAAGGATATATAAGAACATAAATTAATGTGCCTACAAGAAAACTTTATTCATTCAATCCTAGTTTTGTATAAATTTTATATTTATTTTCTGTAAGTATTTTTAACATTATTTTACATTCTGTATGATCAATTTTAATTATATATATATATATATTTTTGTGCATTTTAGACATCTTTTTGCCCCATTTAACATTACGTATTATATATTTTAAATATTTATATATTTGTTTTCTCCAATTCAGGTATCTTTCCACCCATGTACCCTTCCATATTATCTGTTTTAATAGTTAAATGTGTTTTATAAATCTGTAAATCCCTGACAAGTTTTATTTTTGTATGTAAATGTCAGTCGATAAATGGATGTCTCTTTCGCTGTTATTAGCGAGTATTTCAAGCAAGTTTTTATTAAAAACACTGAATCAATGAACATAAATGAAAGGTTTCAAACTGAACTCAATATTAAGACTGCTTTAAAGGGTTAAATCTATGGGTATGGGTATGGGTTTACATATAGAAGAGCATTAATATTCATAAAAAACACAGGATTGGAAAATGTATTTATAAGATGACAGAATTTTTCCTTTTCATTTTTGGGTGAACAAATGCATCTCTTTAATGTGAAATGATCTCATTCGTATTGCAAGTAATTTTAGACATTGTCCTTCTCGTAGTGTCTCCCGTACAGCACCGCAGTCACAAGTCCAGCGCTCATTCCCATCCGGCTCATGTAAAAGCGATTCCCTCTTTCCCAACCTGAGTGATCCGGAACATCCAGCATCATCCCGCTTCCCAGAATCCCCGGGAACACGTGTGGAGTCGTGAAGGTCCCTGCGAGCCTGAAGTCCACCAGTGTCTGAGCGTGTTCGGTTTCTCCTCCACAGCTGCTGTGATGCTCACCTGTGCACTTCACCAGAGCGCAAATCTCCAGGTAATACGTCCCGTGCACCACATGGAGGCCGTCGAAGATGCCTAGAGCGTAAAACTCACGTGCATCTGACCTCCGGAACAGCAGGTGGCAGCAGACTGAACCACTACAAATGCTAATGTTCCCTTCAGTGCCCTGCAAAGGCACCAGAGTGAAGTTATCATACATCATGATGGAGTTAAAGGATGTAGACAAAGTTGCACATTCAGAGTCTTTCTGGCAGTAATTTCCACCATGATTTGCACTAAAACTACTCGTAGGCCAAACGTGCATCTTTTCTGGTTCTTTTGAACTGGGATACCCGGAAAATGGCTCTGTTTTGTTTCTGTCATCCCCAATAAAAGACAGATCCAAAACGGGCACTTTACGCACTAGCAATTTACCAGAATTCCCCTCTGTGTCGTGATGGACGAGCGAATCCCACGGTGTGAAGATGCCGCTGCCGGTAATACCGTACTCTGCAGCTCGGACGTTGGCGGCTAGCAGCGTGACGCCCGTCGCGTGCGAGAACGAGCGCTGAAACTGTACGGCGGCCAGCAGGGGGAGCTGGTTCATCCACGCGGTCGGGTACACAATCTGCCGGATGCCCATTTCTTTTACTAGTGTCACTGCTGGGTCACGGAAGAGAATGTCGAAGCAGGTAAACACCCCGAATCGGCCAGCGAATGGTGTGGTGAAGGTGACGTACTCGTGCTCCGGCGGAGTGTCAAACGCTGCCTCAAAGTATAAGTTCTGCTTGTGGTATCGGGCCACGATGACGCCCTGATCGCTGAACACCACATTAGTGTTGAACTGGTACTGACCGTCTGCAGGACAGCGAGGGTCCACGGTTCGGTTACAGCTCTGACGGGACGGCATGTTAGCCACCAAGAAGAGACGGTTCTTATGAGCCATACAGCTGAGACTGTGGAGGATCTGGGAGTGAAATTATATTTTAATTATATTTAATGTGACCCTGGCTCACAAAAGCAGTCTTAAATAGTTCACCCAAAAATTTGAATTCTGTCATCATTTACTCACCCTGGAGTTGTTCCAAATCTGGGTGAACTATTCCTTTTAAGACTGTCTTTGTGTTCCAGGGTCACATATTAATTATAAATATATACATATATAATACATAATGCATTAAAGTAAATATTATAATATATAAAATATACTAATATATAATCATTTGAGAATTTATTAACTAAAATAAAAGACTAAAACATTAATTATTTAACTTTTCTTATGTGTTAACTAAACCATTAAACTAAAGTACTTTAAAGGTGATAAAATAATAATACTAAACAAATAAAAATAAATATCTATATTTAGCGCTGTCAATCAATTGATCGCACATTTAAATGATCGCAGTATAGCGGAGAGCTATTAAATTTGAGATTTATTAGACTTTAAAAAACAACTTATTTAAGTGAACTTAATTTTTTTTTTACATAAATCAATTATAATCAATGTTATAATTAGCTACATGTGCCCTTCAGCAAGTAGGAAATATAACTGAATAAAGTTAGCAAACACCAAATTCTAAATTAAATATAGATGAATCCTTAAAGCTACAAAAGTTTATTGATTTCCTTTTTTTTCTTTTGTTCTTTGAAGAACAGAAATCACAGCAGCTGGGATATTAGGTTGTTTGGCTGCTATTACTTTAAGAGCTACTGCTGCTAAATGTGACGTGGATTTGACACGCATGCTCATATTTTCATTCATGCTTTATTATTCACTAATGCTCCTGTTTACCTGTACTTTTCTGCATTCATCTGACTAGTACCTGACGCTGAGCCAAAGTTATTTATATTAGTTTATATTATTTACTATTTAAAACTGCTGTCAATTAAATAAAATATGACATGATTAAAATGCATTTAAGTCTTTTAAATTACAACATTAAAAATGATTGAGAAATGTTTTTAAAATGGGTCCTCATCGAATAAGTAAATATGGGCTGTAAATACATGTGCTGTACCTCAGTGTCTGGAAATCTGTGTGGATCAGCACATGGACTCCACGTAACCTTCTGAGGGTCAGGAACTGTCTCCAGATAACCAGCGATTGAAGATCTGGTGAAGTTGAACCCATGGATGGCATCTTCTGGAAACACTATGATCTGAGCACCCTGTGCAAGAAATAATACATACAGTGCACATTAAAGTTTACAGACGTTTCCGTTTCTCTAAAAACAATCTTAAAGAAGTTCAGGTTATCCAGTAGGATCTTGGGTCATACTGTAAACATTGTGTACTTGTTTTATGTATGTTTACTTTTTTTTGTACAGCACTTTGGTTGACCCTGTTGTTATTAAATGGGCTATATAAAATCAATAAACTAAACTGCAATAGAATTTTGACTTAAATAGGAAATGAACTTTCCTCGATATTTTATTGGAGTTAATATAATCTCATAGAAACTTAATTCACTGTAAGTAACTTTACACTTTCCTTCTAAAATTATATTAGTGATATATGTTTTTAATTAGTATTAATATATACAATTATTTTTTATCATTATATAATAAAATGTTATTTTATCTTAAAAGGGAAAAGCATATTAATGCTTTGTGTATTTGCTTGTGAAATAAACCACTGAGCTCTTGAGCACTAAAACTAAAAATCTGGTCTCTACACAAAATACAAAGAGCAACTTAATATTCATCAATGATTAACCTAAAGTTTCCTTATGTTTATCATGTTTGTGTAAACACTGTGTAGCTACAATTATTTGCTAATTGGTGCATTATGCATAATTCACATATTTAGCTGTTTAAATGGGTGAAACCACAATGCTAATGGCACTATGTTTTCTGAAACATGCTGTGCTGTGCTGTGACGGCATAATGCATCATATTAATATTCTTCGTGACTGTACAGATTCTTGCATTGAGCGATTTGCTGAATGTGTCTCTGTCTGTCCGTGTACCTGCTGTGCTGCCAGCGCTGTCTGCTCGTCAAACACACGTAGGTTCAGCTTCATGTGCTCCAGAGCAGATCTGCGCTGCAGCGGGACTCCAGGGTTCGGGTTCAGCAGCACCCGGTGCTCGTACACCGCCGCCACATAAGACCGATGATCGGCGGAGGCGAGGATGAGCTGCAGGCCGCTCAAACAGAGCACCAACCCGGCCAACACGAGCGCCATGAGGAGGAGGAGGAGGACGAGGAACACGGACTCATGTGACTCGGTCTGCGGAAAAGCGAGTCCAAAAGTTCATGTCAGTGATTTCAATCATTACAACATCTTTCAAGAGGTTTTGTCCTGGTTAAATAAACATTTGGTGCGCTAAACAGGGTAAACATTCATGTTTTTCTAAACTTAAAAAGGTGTCGCTTCCTGGACCTGTTTATTTTTGCCTCCTAAGATAAAGTACGTTAGCTTTTGCTCTATTTGCATGCATTTGAAATATTTATAATAAACAAAAGGGAGTCGTTGTTAAAAGACTCAAGTATAGGTCTCTGCAGAAAGGTATTGGGTGTTACACAATCGGGTCATTTTTCAACCATTTTCAACCATGTTACCTGATTGGCTGACGTCATAGTGAGGGTAGGTTTAGGGGTAGGGTTCCAGGTAATATTACGTCACTCGTAAACCGTAATTCTGTTGGTTGACGTCAGGTGATGTGATCTTCATCTTTGCTTGTTTCTTTCTTAATTCATGGAGAAAACAGATCCGTATCTATGCTATATACTTCCTACTTTTTTAAAAGTTAATTTACATTAGCACTTTCCTCTTAATATTTTTGCATGAATTTGTTTAAAATTATGAATAAATAAAACCGCACTGTTTGTTTATTGAACGCTTCACCAACACATTTAAAGATAAATCAATAGATAGGCTACCATAAAACTTGACAACGGGAGTTATGAAAGATACAGTAAAAATTAACACAAGTAAAAGGAAAAAAGAAGCAGACTTTGACTTTTTGGCAGATATAATTGTATAATTAGCTTTTTTGTTATCAGTACATTGTTTTGGTGCCACCCAAAAAAAAAAAGTAAATTAAATACTACAAGATTATTCTCGAAACATTTCGACTTTAATCTCGTAATATGTCGATTTTAAAGTCAAAGTAATACGAGAATAAGGTCGAAATGTTTCAAGAATTGAAATCTTTGAAATTAAAGTTATAATATTTATTACACTCTCAGAAATAAAGGTACAAAAGCTGTCACTGGGGCAGTACCTTTTCAAAAGGTGCACTTTTATACCTATTAGGTTCAAATATGTATACTTTAAGTACTAATATGTACCTTTAAGGTACCAAAATGGACCATTTAGACACAAACATCTACCTTTTGAAAAGGTACCGCTCCAGTGACAGCTTTTGTACCTTTATTTCTGAGAGTGTAGTTAGATTGTAGCATTGCCACTAAAGCTTTCTCCTATTGATTAAATGAACAGGTTGGAATAGCCATTTAAGAGATAAACACTAACATTCTATTGACACATCTCGCTTCCTCTCTCAGCACAACCCTGCCTCTCACCTGGGCTCTATTGGCCAGAAATCAGGGATTTTGGATACATCTCACGAACTCACTGCATCCTCCCTGTGGATGGAAGCCTCCCATTGGCTGTGCTGTCCGTGCACATGCAAGCCCAAGCTTCCTTCAGCTTCTCGAGTCGTCTGTGACCTGAATGCAATTGGATTCTTTAGGGGGAGACTGTGGAGCCCCTTTGCCTTCCATTCAACTCCGAATCTCATTCATAAGAAGCAGCACCACTGACAGAAGCAGAACTACACAGGGGAGGGGGGAATCGCCCCGGCTCTCTCTCTGCTGCAAAACACCAGCAAAACATCAATGAGAGCACAGAGAGCATACCGAAACCAAGCGTGCACCTGCATACTAAGTAGGGGATGAAAGAGAAAGCACAGATAATGTAGTCTCTCTCATCATACAGATAAGTGAGGAAACATTTGGATGATATTTTAGAGCATATTGAGGGTGCTCAGACACACTGACACACACAGAGAGTGCAGTGTAATTCATGCTTTGGCATGTTCATGGATATTTCAGCAGGGTGAAGCTTCTTTGGTTTCTCTCTTTTTTCGCTCCCGGCCACAGGGTGTATATGAATGTGGGAAACATTGCTGGACACAGGCTAAAGCGGTCTGGCTTGTTGTGATGCATATAATGCATGCAGGGCATGATTGACAACACTTTTCCTGTCTGGTACAATCTAATGATCACCCTAAATATATTTGGAAATATCAGCATTGTCACACCTTACCAGAAATGTGAAGAAATTGAATATATATATATATATATATATATATATATATATAAATACTGTAAATTATAATAAAATATACAAAATAAATGTCAATTGTATATGCAATTAATTATAAATCTTAAATGTAGACTGAAATATTTTAGATTTTTTTTGGAGTATAATGTTAATGTTTTTATAAATCTATCTATTTATCTAGCTATCTATCTGAACATAAAATTTCTAGTTTTATAGATATTTGTTACACAATCTCAATGTGATGCATATTTGTTGGTCGTACATAAATTACACTTTTTAGAAATTTGCCAAGTAAAGAAATCAGGTTATTATGAATTTATTCAGATTGCTTAGAAATGTATGAATAAGATTTATTTAGAAATAAGTACGAAGTTAAAATATGGCATATATGTGAAACTGTCATTATTCAGTTAATAAAAATGTATGCAACTGAAAAAAATTTATTTATTGATTATGAATATATAAGTCTAGTTAAAACACATTCAGTATAGTGCTATTATATAAATATTACCTTTTTAAATGTATAATTAATTTATATAATATAAATGATAAAAAAATTATATAATATTAAATTATATAATATAATATAATTTATTTTAGTTATTATTTTTTTATTTAGTTTTTTAGTTTGTTTGAAATTGTGCCGTTTAAACTGAGGGAAATTTTAAAAATCCAAATAAATAAATCTTAAATTTAAGCATAAATAATTTTAGGGTGGAATATTATAAAAAAATAATAATAATAATAATAAATAAACATTTATGTATGTATATGTATGTGTGCAATATTTCAATGATTTGTATTTTTCTCTAAATCTTCTTTAAACAGTATTAATTTAATTGAGAAGAAAAAGTAGAAGATATACATTTTTGTTTCTATAGAATAATTGAATTGTCATTTCACGAGTTCGCTCTTCCTTATGATTGTAATTTAGGCGTATTTGGCGTGCTGTCCGGGGAGCGAGCCGGGATGCCGGGAGCCCTAGAAGATGGAACCCTAAGGGGTAGAACCCTAACCAGGGCTGAGCTCGACGTCCGGCTCGACTCCCGCTCGCCCCCCGGAGGAAGACGCGAAGTATCGGAGGAGAAGGGGTGGAGGAAAGATGCGTAACGAGATAAAGAAGGGAGGAAGAGGAGGCCTATTTAAGGGGACGGCTTATGAATTTGATTGGCCGAGAGA
>JAUCMR010000142.1:931261-957964 GCA_032357425.1 Enteromius argenteus | reverse complement strand
CAACTGATCCGCACATGTTTTAAGTAAGCGTCCTCCAATCTTATCTGGTCCAGAGGATTTTCCCACCTTACTCTTTTTAAAAGCATCTATGACATCCTGCCGATTAAAAAAAATGTATAATCCATATTACACACCGTCTCATTTCTAGGCACAGTCATTTCAGTAATAAAATCCTCCATATCAAATCTAGTATAAAACATATTCGATTCTTGTGCCAACTGTATATCGGATTGATAGCCCGCTAATTTTATGGGGACATTTCTTTTACTCTTAGATCCAGTTATAGTATGCATACTCTCCCAGGCAGAGCCAAGTCTATTACTTCTTAAATCTCCCTCAACTTTCTCCTTATTCTCCTTGTTTTGGCTCTCCTAATTTCATATTTTACTTGTTTCTGCAAATCATGCTTTTTTTCTAAATCACCTGCATGAAATGCCTTATTCCTTTCGATTATAAGGGACTTTATAGATTTAGTTATCAATGGCTTTGTATTAGCAAATGTTTGTACAGTTTTTTGAGGGACAAGCATATCCTCACAAAACTTTATGTAACTGCTTACCACATGTTAATTCATCAATATCAGAACATGAATTCTCAAAAAACCTCCCAATTCGTACATTCAAAACATCCCTGCAGAGCTAAAGAAGAATCTGACGAATTATAACCATCAACTCCACATATATATTTATATATACACACCATATTTCTGTCATGTGGACATCAACTTGAAATAGTCACTACTGATAAGCTTTTACTAAATATGATGTAGAAACTTAAATTTTCTGCAAAGCTGTTTTGCAACGATTTGCTTGACAAAAATATACAAATAAACTTGAACTAAACGGAATTTAATATAGAGCAAGGGGTGAGAACCAGAAGGGCATGAGTGACATTTTGGGTGAAACGGAGATATTTGTAATATTTGTAATATTTTTTAAAGATGTTTCTTATGTTCATCAAAGCTGCATTTATTTGATCAAAAATACAGGGAAAAAAGTAATATTGTGAAATACTTTTACCACTTAAAATAATGTTGTTTTTTATTAGTTTTTTATTTTATTTTAATATACTTTAAAATATAATTTATTTCTGTGATGCAAAGCTGAATTTCCATCAGTCATTACTGCAGTCTAAAGTGATCCTTCAGAAATCATTCTAATTTGTTGATTTATTATTAGAATTAGCAATGTTGGCAAAGTTGTGATGGCAAATATTTTTTTTGGAAACTGCAATACTTTTTTTAGGGTTCTTTGATGAATAAAAAGTTATAAAGAACAGCATTTATTAAAAATATAAATCTTTTCTAACAATATAAATCTTTGCCATCAATCTAACACATCCTAGCTTGAATAAAAGTTTTGATTTCTTTTAAATAAAAAAAACTTTTGAATGGTAGTGTATATTGTTAGAAAGGATTTCTATTTAAAATAAATGCTCTTCTTTTTAATGTTTTATTCATTCAAGAATCCTAAAAAAATATCACAGGTTCCAAAAAAATATTAAGCAGCACAACAGTTTCCAGCACTGATAATAAATCAGAATATTAGAATGATTTCTGAAGGATCCTGTGACACTGAAGACTGGAGTAATGAAGCTGAAATTCAGCTGCACATCCCAGAAATAAATCAGATTTTAATGTATATTATAATAGAAAATTGTTATTTTACATTGCAATAATATTTCCCAATATTAATTTTTTTTAATTTTTAAAATTAAATTTTTTGATCAAATCCTTGATGAACATAAGAAATATCTTTAAAAAAAAAAAATAAAATCTTACTGTTTCCAAACGTTTAACTGGTAGTGTATATCTGTCATGTTTGTCAGCTGGAGTGCCCACAAACTCCTGCAGAAGGTGCTCCCCCTGGACTGTGTTCTGTTTTACCCCTGTCTGTGGCTCTTTGTTCAAAGGACTCTTATTGTGAAATGTCTGTGTCTCCCATAGTTTCTGTTTTCCCTTGTTGCTCTGCTCACTTGTTAGTTACCATGGCAATTCATTGGCTCCTCCTCCTTGTTAACTCATTGTCTCCCCTTTAAAAGCTGTGTGTGTTAGTTAGTCTAGCTGCCAAGTACTGAGTTCGTCCCTACGAAGCATGTCCTTGTGTTTGAGGTGTCTTGTTTATTGAGTGGCTTTTCTGTGCACCGATCTTTGCCTTGTTTTTGGGTTTTTGCCTCTGTCTTGCCCCGTTGGATACTGTTTGCTGAACTAGTCTTGTTTGTTTTCCCTGCATCACTCCGGTCTTCAGTGTTCTCAGTCCTGCTTGCATTTGACCATGTCCTTTAATAAAGCTTTGCAAATGGATCCGCACGTACCTGTCACTTCTATCACAATATGAAATGAAAGCTCTCAATGAGCTCTTTCTACTACCAAAATGACCAAAATATGTAAGAGTAAGGGTTCCTTTTTGCAGAATAGTGCTGAAGTCTAACTACTGAAGTATATTATGTTGTGCTAAAGTGATAATATTTAATTCAAATTTTAAGTATCATCAACGTGTGTACACATTATACATTTTTCTTTTGGCACTTAAAGTTGTTGAAATGTTACGTACGCCCTACTGGTTCTCACCCCTCGAGATATATATGTGTTGCTTTCTAGGTGATTGTAATAAAAATGTTAATATTGAATATTGCAAAGGCGTTTTAGTTACAGAATATGACTTTAAAAACATTTAAAAAGGTGGAACATTATAATGTAATTTCATTGTTTGCCCCATTTAAATAGTGAAAACCTGAATATGGCTTCTAAAACTCAAGCACTACTACTGCTAGTGGCTGTAATGATTGCAACATCACAAGCGCAATCGAATGACGACGTCTTCAGCACAACCATCAACCTCGTCACCAGCAGAACCAAAGACAACTTCATCAGCGCAAACAACACAAACATCACCAGTGCAACCAATGGCAAAGTAACTGAACACTGAAAACAAAATACTGCATAGTCCTCATTATATGAATTCAACATACTTTGATTCTTATTAGAACTAGAAAAGCTATCGAAAGAGAACTCAATTGACTGTTCGCGAAGAGCTTGATTGACAGGCGACCTGACCAATCAGAATACTTATATTATGTGCTGCCTCTGCTGTCTGCCATCTCGCCTGACATCTACAGATGTCAGAAAATCCATAGAAATCCAAGTTAAAACAGGGTAAAAAAGATTTCTGGTTGCCACAGTAATGGTAATAAGCTAAGTTATTCCTTTAAAGTACTTGTTTCACGTACGAGAAAACCTGTCATGTCTGGAACTGTATGCATGGATTTCAGCGCTGAAGTTTAATAATCAGCGGTTAATAAAACAAGGAATCAGGAATCACCCTCAAGCTGTTCCGTGAGCCGTCTCAGTGCAGGGGATAGATTTTACTCTATTGCTTTGTTTTAGGCAATGGGGGTGACCCAGGGCTTGAAATTCACAGGGGGATAAGTGATGCTTGGTGTAACTAAAAAGGTGCCATTGTGCGGTGAAGTCTGGTTGGGGAGTTAATAATCTTAACTGCTTTACTCCTGAACTACAATTAACTTTCTTTACTATGCTATTCAGCACCAATCCTGCCATGCAGCCAATAACACTGGGTTTTGTTTTCCTCCAGCTACGCTCCATTTTCCTGGCTGCTCTCCATTAGGGTGTGAGTGTGCTCATTATACCATGGAGTCAGACTGTTTTCTTTTATCTTTCTTAAGCGTAAAGGAGCAACTGTATTTAAAGTGCTAGAAAAGAAAGAGTACATAGTTTCTGTTACATCATCAAGTTTTTCTGCGCTAATGTTCTAAGGAATTGAGATAATTCAGAAAGATTACTTACAAAGCAGTCTTTTGTGGTGGAAGTGATGGTTCTTCCATACTTGTGACAATGTTAGCTATATGGAGTTTTCACAAAAAAAGCTGTTAACTTTGGATTGGAAATATGGATATTTTATTTGCAAACATTATATTTTTGTCATTTACTTCAGTTAATGTTATAAAACTAGCAAGCTAAACCAGTAGAGAATGGGAATGTACGTCATGCCACGTTGCATTCTGTATCTCTGTATCGGCTGAGAAGTCTGACATCCCATGCTCTGTTCAGACTTTGTTTCAAGTCTCATAATCAGTCCTATCTTGTTTGCCTTACCAAAACATTTATCAATTTTGTTTCCCTTATGTCATTCACACAATTTTTTTCTTCATAATATCCTTTCCAAAACTGTATACATGATTTATATTTTGCCATAATATTATGCTATTAATTAATTATTCCCTTTTTGTTGCTTTCAGATTTCAGGCTGTTTTAAGGTGGCTAAGGTGACAGACATCTAAAAATGTCTGTCCTGTCTTTCTGCAGGTAAGGGCTTTACTTCTTGAGTCATGCTATTTGATATTTGAAACCAGACCCATATAAGCTGTTTTGTAAAATCTGAGTTGGCTGTTCTGTTTGACTCTTGCATCCTGTTCATCTTGTTTGTTTTTGCTCCTTAAGGTTGACACAAGTCATATTTACATATTTGTCTTTAAGAAGCTTTGCATAAAGCTTATTTGGCATGCATTTTAAGCCTTGCCAGTTTAATCAAGTGATTCAAACTGTTACAAACACAAAAGTAAAGTCAGTGTGGTACTTACAAGCTGTCTGACACATGGTTTTCTGTGCACACACACCTGAAGTGACGCACAGAAACCCATTTGCCACACAGCGCCAATACTGAACTGACCATTCGCAAAGACCCGTCCTCCTTACTGCCATGACTGACAAACATTGCTGCTCTCCCACTACATGCATGTTCTCACGCAGTGAAAAATACATCACAGTGCAAAGAGAAAACTGACATCACACAGACAGAGAAGACCGATCAGGTTACTTCTGATATTAAACAAGGTTGAAATGAGAATGAATGAACATCACGAAATATTTTATTTCAATTGCGGAACACACCATATTAAGTTTAAGTCCACCGAAGTCTTCTGTCTGATTTGTGGACAAGGCTATGTTAGAAGAGATACAGCTGCTGTAACTAGGAATATGCGCATTTCACTGATCTATATATAATGATTGGATTGCCTACATAACTAGTGGTATTCCGTATACCTGGTGGGAAATTACCCTAATATCAAAATCGACCACGGGATTTAGCAATCACTCTGGAACAATTTACCTAACACTGTTCAGGAGGCAGGCACATTCTGTCAGTTCAAATCTAGATTAAAGGCACATCTCTTTACTCTGGCTTACACATAACACACTAATACACATTTATTAATCAAATCCATTAAAGGATTGTATGGCTGCATTAATTAGATCAGCCGGAACCGGGAACACTCCCCTTAACACAGGATGTACATCATAAAAAGAATATATTAGTCTGTTTCCCTGTCCGTGTCCAGATCAGATGGTGGATTGGCACCTAGAGATGATGTCTACAGCCCTGATCGTCAGCGGAGACCAGAACACCTAGCTGAGCCTCAGAGACAGATCACAGGAATCAGACACACACACACACACTCTCACATACACACAATAAGTCCTTTACACAATCTGTCATGGCTGTGTTTGAAATTGAACTAGATATTAAGTGCTCCATTCTGTCACAGATGGAGATTTGGTTCTTTGCCGCTGTCGCCTCTGGCTTGTTTGTTGGACACTTAATTTCTAGCCATTATCGTCGATTTGATTACAAAGATCTGATTGAAACTGAGCTGATCTAGAATATGACGTCTCTGCAATCAATAATGAAATGCTAATGAAATTTAGTGGCACTCTATTCTCCAATTTGATACTATTCCGTGCTTTGACACAATATGTATATGTAAAAGCACTATATATAAATAAAGGTGATTGATTGATTCATTCATTTAAAAGTTTTCAAAATGCATTTAGGTCTGCATGCATGACACAAATGACAATTTTTTAATAAAGTTGACTAGTTTTTAAGCCTGTATTAATCTCTCCTTAGTTTCTCTCAAATGCAAATCAACCATTTTTTAGCGATAAATAGAAATGAAACAGAGTTCTGGCATGAAACTCTAGATGGCACAGATTACTTAATAACATCACCACATGGCTCAGCTGATTGGTTCTCTTCTTTACTGGTAGACAATGAGCTCTCTGTGTGGTACTCTGTAATGCACATCATCATTATTTTCTTTTTTTGTAAATCAATCTGAAGTTATTATTTTATTCTCAAGTATGTAAAAATACCTTCTGTTGTGTACCATGAACAATGTGAAGTTGAAAGAAAATACTGTAAGCATGGCTGTAATTAAACTGGAGTTATCTGATGTCGGGACGACATCTTATTTTGAGGGGGAGAGTGTGGTACTCTGTAATGCAGGTTATCATTATTTTCTTTTTCTTTTTTTTTGTATATCAATCTGAAGTAATTATTTTATTCTCAAGGGTTTTTTCTGCTTTAAGGGAATTGGATTCATATGATTTATATTGTTTATCTTCAACTAAATGCTTGTTTAAAATATGTTGGGTTTTCATAATCAAGTGTTATTGTTTCAAGAGGATATATTAGGTAGAAATAAGTGAAGATCAGTGATTGGTTATGCGTGCGGCGGCGTGCCACCACGTGACTACCTACAGCGAGTTCTAGCGATGTGCTTCATTCACGTAAAAGAAAACGGTGAAGAAGCATCGTCTGTCAGCGTGTTATTAATTATGTCCTCCTTTACAGGAATACTACATCTGCTCAACATTCTATTCCACCAAGATCAAATACATTAACATTGTTATGTTCATTACTATGCTAATCCCTCCGAAAGTGGTCATAACAGAACTTATATTAACGTTAATCACTTTGCCCTCTCATGCCACAATGTTAACTGCTGTTGACTGACGTAATGAGTTACATTGAAAAAGTCCATGTTTGTTCACTTGGACATTGCTATTGCTATCTTTATTTGAATGCATTGTTTGTCATTTTTCTGTTCTGACCCAAAGAATCTTTTCCTCTTTTATTACTTTTTTGTCAGGGTTTATGATAATACAATACATTTTTTAACTCATTTATATTGCTAGATGGAAGTTAGATTTTTTTACTTTTTTTTTTACAAAAAAGCTTTTGGTTATTTATAACAATTTATTATTGATTGTTTTCACTGATTGATTTTGGGGAAAATCAAAAGTATTTGTCAAAACTTATCTTTTTTGTTCCATGAAAATCTGTCGTATTGATTAATTATTTCTTGAGCCTGAGGCCTTGTTTATGAGGTCTGGTGAAATCTCAAGACCAAGATTACAAGATCATGACCATGTTTTGTATTAAAGACATAACAGCATAACAGTGAAAAGAGACTCGTGCTGTGAGCATCTGTTTATTACACAAATAAGAACTTCCTTGCGTGAAAACACATCGATAACATCACGATAATGAGCTAAACGTTGAGTATAAATATATAGCTTTGAACTACATGAGTCCCTCTTTACGTTATGACCTATCGAGTGGAAAACAGAAAATTCATCGCACAAACGCCGACAGAGTGAAAAACAAGTGCTGGCATCACACTGGCTGATTTTCAGAGGCAATCTTTATTTACCTAATCAGTCATTTCATCCAATCTGATTCATCAAAATTCAGCTAGTTTTTCAGCCAGTGAGACACAAAGGCAAAGGACGGAAAATACGAACGACACGTTTGAAGAAGGCATGAAGAACATCCACTCAGTGATGATGAAAAGTTCAATAGGTTACTTCATAGCTGACGTCTGCATGACACTTCTAATACTTCATGGTTTTTCTGGCTTCAAACAAATCTGAGATGAGCTCTCTGTAACACTGAGATGAAAATAGTTGGACAATGGTTCATACTGTCTTCTCAGATATGGGCCCCTGCTTTGGCTCCTGTGCTGAAGGTTTGCTTGGAGCAGGTGGGGTGCTTTCTGAGTTTAAACACTGTTGAGAAGCAGCACTGCTGCTGTGTTTGAGGTCACAGTGAATGGATGAGCGTCTGTGTCGTTGTCGTCTGCGGTCTGGAGAGATAAACTACGCAGGCTCTTCTCCAGCCGTGAGCTTTTGTGACTGCTGATGTTGTTTGAAGGTTCAGGTTTAACTTCTGCTCCTTCTGCCCTTTCTCCTGTTAGAGAACACAAAGAACTGATGACAATCTATTGTTTATTCAAAACAAATGTAGGGCCTTTTTAAACGGCCTAAGCTAAACTTTTTTCCCCCTCCATTTTAGTACTTTTACTTTGAAGGAAAATTACAACTGTTGTCAAATTAAAATAAGTGTTTTTTGTTTGTTTGTTTTTTGTCTTATTTCATTAAAGTTAAAAATACCTATATAGCTATACTATCTCTGGTTTGCAAATCAACCCCAATTACTACCATTGTAAATACATTTTTGTGCAATATCCAACATTATGCCACAAACCTAAGTAACTTTATTAACTTTATTACTCCATACAGGTCGAGTAGCTGAAGGTCTTTTGTCTCTCACCTCTTTCCTGTTCACAGTCGGGTGACGAGGCCCCGCTGCACTCACTGCGAGGGCCCAGCACCGGAGACACCTGCTCAAAGCCCTCCAGAGAGCCCGAGCCCGGCAGCTGGAGCAGGTCGGGACAGACAGAGAGGGACAGCGGGGACGAGGAGGAAGAGGAAGGGTACGGGCAGGAGGAAGAGAGCAGAGGATATGAGGAGGAGGTGGAGGAAGAGGAGGTGTATGGACAGGGCAGGTCGAGGGGAGCAGATGTGGAGCTCATGCTGCCGGTGGACTGTGTCTCAGGATCGTTACAGCTGTCCTCCAAACTCACAGACAACACTGTACAACAAACACAGAATGCAATTAGTCTCCAACTTCATACTGTTGAATGGAGACCAGAAACTATTTCTGATGAAGACAATTCACAGTCACTTCTCTAGAGCTTTAAACATTATCTGTTGTTTCAAAGCAGCTTCACAGTATTAAACAAAGTAACAGAATCAACAATGCAATCTTCATTAAATATTAGCCAAATTCATGAATTCATGATTGAAACGAGTTTAGTACTACAACATATTATGTTAGAATTAGTGCTGTCAAACGATTAATTGTGCTTAATCACATCCAAAAGAAAAGTTTTTGTGTATATTGTGTATATTTATTATATATATATATATATATATATATATATATATATATATATATAAATACAAACACACATAGGTATATATTAAAGAATGTTATTTTATGTATATGTTATATATATATATTAAATATATTTATATGTAGCCTAATATAAAATATAAGAATATGTAAATGTATAAACATGTAAATAAGTTTTAAATATATACTGTATGTGTGTGTATTTATATATAGCTTGCATAATAGATATACACTGTACACATACATATATAATATTATTCTTTAAGTATAAGTAAAGCTAATTGATGAAATGATTTTTAAAAATATCCAATAATTACTGTAATACAATGATTTGTATACTTAAATCAATAAATTAAATTTAGCACAAGTAGTACTTCCACAACACAATTACATTATTTAATAAAAATCTAATTTAATTTAGATTACAGTAATGTATTAAATAAGATTGCAGTAAGGGTTGAAATTCAAATGAGGCTGAAATTCAAATTCGTATTTGATAAGACAATGATCATTCACAATAAAACAGAAAATCTTAGTGATTTTAAAACTAAAATCTTCTTTAAATAAAATATGTAAAAATATTTTTATATGTAAATATGTTATATATAAATAATGTATAATTTTATATTATATAAATAATTTAGCATATATGAAATCTAAATTAAAGCAATCATATAAAATAGGTTTTGTATATAAAATTTAATTTAATGAACATAGAACAAACAATGTTTTGCTTTTAATTTAAAGTAAAATAATAGAATCTGATGCACATTTTATCAAATATTAGACTAATTCAAATTCTGCTTTTAAAACAGTTTGTAGTGAATTTTGATTTTGATTGATTCAATAGCCGTTAATAAAGTTCAATAAAGTTAAAAATTAAAAACAAGTTAATATCATTTATAGTACTGAATATGAGTTTTCTTTCAAAGCAATGATTTAATACAGTGGCTCTAAAAAAAACAATAAAAATTTCACAAATAGAATTGTGTTAGGTTTAATATGGTAAATATGATATTTTGTTATCTGATGCAGTAAAATTCATGCATTCATAAAGTTCATAATCACTTTTTGCCAGTGTATAAGCTCAAAGGCTGTTTACGCCCGTCTAAAACTGGCACAGATGAAGCTAAATGAAGCTGAGAGACTTTCACTCTGAATTACAATCAAGTCTGTCTCTGCATTAATGTGTGATCTCACTTACTTGATATGCCATCAGACTCCATTTTGAAGTTGGTGATGTCATCGTTGGCGGTCCCGTCATCCTCAGCGCCCACACCTCGGCCCCGGGGCCCCATGGCAGACAGTCGGCGCCGTGCGTGGATCTCATCTGAGATGGACTCCAGGTTACGAAGGGCAGTCCGATACTCAGCTTTGGCCTGGGTGAGTTTAGTCTGACGCTCGTCAACACGTCGCTTCAGTTGCTGTATAGGAGGACAAGAAGCGGAGAACAGGTCACAAATAATTATGATCAAGATCAGAACAAATCCACATGTTAGTTTGTGTTTCTAAAAAGAACATTAATGTAATACTAAAAATATGCAAAAACTCATATTTCACCCTGAAACTGAAACAAATTATTTTGACTAAAGAAAACTAAGATTTTTTACAATGACTTTATTTTTTATGACAAATTAGACAAATTGCTTTGCAAATTCTTATTATTGTAATGAGCCGTAGTATTTTATTTATTTATTTATTTTTTGTAATTACCATTGCATGTTTGCATGTACATTTTTTATGTTTTTTGAGATTCTCATTAGTGTATTACATGTGGTATTTTTAAATAAAATATATAAAAACATAATAATAATAAAAATAACATATTTTTATATATTTACATTTACTAAGTAAATATTTGTAAAATATATTTACATTTACATTTAATGCAAATAATTCAAAAATAATACTTAATACAAATTGTATATAATTTGTCTGGATGGTTTATTTATTTATTTATTTAGTAATCTCCATTATTTTAAGTGATTCTCATTACTGAATTATGTACTGATTTTTTAATTGCTAAAATATATTAAAACATAATTTATTTTTTTAAATATATTTAAAGATATGTTTTAAAATATTTCTAAAACATTAATTTACATTTGCATTTAATTGAAGCATTTAAAAAAAAGTAATAAACAATACTAAATATACTGTAATACAATGATTCATAAACATCAACATATATTCAGTGCAACAAATACTACAATAATGCATATATCATGGTAATTTAACTAAATTCAGATTAAATTATATATATATATATATTTTATGGCTTTAAAGCTAGCCATTTTCTTTAGATTAAATATACTTCATTTGTTTGATTCTGGGATGAAACATTCTTGAAATATTCTTTTTCTGCAAAATAAAAACAGGTGTACCTCGAGCTGTAGATAATACTTGGCCTTCAATTCAAAGTACGGCCTGCAGAGGGAGAGAAAGAGAAAGATTAGAGCAGAGTGAGTGTCAGAGCCGGTTTCCATGGCAACAGCAGGACCGGCACATTCCAGCAGCAGAAGCACATCTGGAACCCATTAGAGATGCATCACACAGAACTACACTTCCATCCACAACCCATCAACACAGAGCACAGCAGAGCAGAGCGGGGCCCGAGGAGGGGCTGACAACACACTCGACCCTCATTTTTCACAAGGAAAAGTCCTTTTATTCCCAAATATTGACATGTTTGAAGTGAGTTCATATGATGCTAACCCTGCAAAACATCTGCTTACAGAACTTGTTCCAGCAAGATTATAGGGAGTCTTCGCTTTATGTCCATTACAACATGATTTATATGTATGATCATTATGTAAGCGCCTCAGATACTTTTCCCATTGTGTCATTGTATTCAGTGTGTGGTGTTTTTAAATGTTTTGTAATACGTCTGACATCAAGAGGGAGTGAAAACTACACTGCTGTTCAAACGTTTGGGGTTGGTAAGGTTTTTTATGTTTTGAAAGAAGTCTCTTCTGCTCACCATTTATTTGATCAAAAATACTTCACAAAGTGTGGAATATTATTAATATTTTAAATAACTGTTTTCTATGTGAATATCTATTAAAATGTAATTTATTTATGTGATGCACAGCTGAATTTTCAGCATCATCAGTGTCACATGATCCTTCAGAAATCATTCTAATATGCTGAATTGCTGCTCAAGAATAATTTCTGATTATTATCAGCACTGAAAACAGTTGTGCTGCTTCTTTTTTTTTCATAAAATAAAATTCATAAATAGAATAGAAAGTTAAAAAGAACAGCATTTATTTGAAACAGAAATCTTCTGTAACATTATAAATGTCTCTACTGTCACTTTCAATCAGTTTAATGCATCCTTACTGAATATACTAATTTCTTTTAAAAAAGCAAACTTTAAACTCTTAAAAAACACTGACTTATGTCTTCTGACCTGGACTTGTGGATGGTGCGTTTGAGTTTTTTCTCCAGTTGTCTCATGTGGCTCATGGCGGCGTTGTATTTGGCCGCTGTTTCTCTGTGCTCTATTTCACTGCGTGTCCTGCTTTGCTCCGCCTCCATCACCTGGAACAGCCAATCAGAGCAACCCAGAGAAATTAAATGCATAGCCTAATGCACAAAAGAACAGTGGTCTACAGCTAAAGGACTGTATGGCTAATGTTTTTTTGAGTTGTGTTGTGTCTCTCACCCTCTGGGTGGCGTGGTTGAGCATCTCCTGCCAGGCCGAGTCAAACTGACGACTGTCCTCCTCCAGCAGACGCTCCTCGGCCAGCGCAATGGTCTCCTTCGCGGCCCGAAGGATCTCGATGGCCCTCTGATACTCCTGCGTGGCTCTCTGAGCTTCAACCTGAGCCTGAAAGACAAGAGCTTCAGAGATTGAGCACGCTTTCACAGTTTTGGTGCAGAACGATTTGAAAACAACTCATAAAGTCACCCTGAAGACTAATACATGATGAATGTCTCAGTAGAAACTGCCCTTAGCGAGCAGCTCATGTTCTTCAGCTCTTGTAATGCATTGATGACAGTTGCAAGCGAGCACATGTTAAGACGTTACATAAGTGATGACGCTTCCTTAGTGTTGCCAGGATACAGTAGTAAACAGATGCTGTCAATAATCACTCATTTGCTCATATTAATGACTCACATTTACCACATTAAAAAGTGCATTGCACTAAAATGTGAGAAGTTCTGTTGGGAAGTTTCTAGCAATGAAGAAAGGAGTGTTATTGAAGTGGCTTTATATTTCTGAGCTATATGACTAAAATTGGTGCATTTTTCAAATGAAAACTAAAAATCATTTTTAATAATCATTTTATTGCTTGAAATAAAATAAACATTAAGTGAAATAAAATAACATAAAAAGTAATCTTCTTTTATTTCATTTGTTGCAATTAATAATTTCTCTAGTACTAAAATTAATTAAATTATTATTTTTAAAATTAATTAAAAAAAATGAATAAAAATGAGTAAAATAGAAAATGTAAAAGTCGCAACTTATTTAAAATATTAATACAACTTAATAAAACTAATTGGACATTATTAGCATGTTTTTGGCTACTAAGTTAAATAAAATATATTAAAAGCTTTATTTATTGAAAAACTAAAATAACTAGATAACTAGAAATAATAAAAAAACTTTAAGACATTAAAAAAATGTAATTACTACAAATGACAAGCACACAATAAATTTACTAGAACTTTAACTAAAATTAAAATAAAAATGGAAAATATAAAAAAAGCAAATAAAAACGATAATGATACTAAAATAACACTGTAGTGATGTCATACCGCTTGGTCTCGGCTGAGACTGGAACAACAATAAATCCCTGTGATTCCTATCAGTGCTGACAGGTTAGCCAGATTAGCATTAGCGGCTCAGCTTTAATTGGTCATGTGACCGCAACGGCCTCTGTCTCTCATCGGGACGAACTTCTCATTTAGAAACGATCACTCTTACATAATTCAAATTTATATCCTGCTAAAGAATTCATAAAGGAAGCTTGGACAAGAGGCTACGGTATTTCATAAAGCTCAATCTAACCCCACTGTATCACTCACTTAATGAGGTATTTCTCATTTATATCCTCTAAACCAATAAACTCAGCAGCCTTCAGATTTTGAAGGAATGTTTAAGGTTGTAGAGTTCAGCACAAAACAAGTTAAACTCAGATTGCCAAACCAAACAAGAGCGGTTTACAGTAATGGACTTCAAATATTATTTAAAAGCAGCTTGTGTTTTTCTTTAGCACTTGTAAATCTGTAAATTCAGTTGGACATGTATTATTAATATATTATTTGAGCTTGACTTTTCTAGTCATATAAATGATAAATGTGCATTTCTAAGTATGTGTCACTATATTTAAAAATATCTAACCTTTCCAAAATCAAGATACATTAACTCACTAAGCAAGAAGACTTCTTAACTTCTCTTGTGTTTTCTAATAAATAAATAAATAAATAAATATTAATAATAAAAAATGCTTAAAACAAAACAAAATAATAATATATATTTATATTTACTTTGATATATTTTTCAGAATACAAACCTTATTTTTGCTTGCATCTTAATTTGAAAAAAAGGCAAAGATATTATTATTATATTAATATGTTTTCACATTGCAGTTAATTTCTTGTGTCCTTGCTTAGACCACGCAAATGTTTGCCAGCTTTACAGTCATGACAGGATATTGACAAAACGGATAACTTGACATTAACAAGTGTTTACTAGTGAATACTAGTTTCTTATTAACTTGTATAATGTCTTGTTTTGTATTTTTTGCATGCGTTCTCTCTGTGTGTCACAGCAGAGTCAGCGTCTCGGTCAGCGCTGTTTGAAGGTCACTGTGTTTGTGTTTAGCTCTGGTCTGATTATCAGCTGAAGTGTCAGTAGTGTAGTCTACAGGTGGAGAGAGATGAAGGGCACGCTTGGTTTCTCTGAGTTAATGATTGTGTTAGCTAATGCGTCACATCAAACGTGTCCAGAACTGACCTTTTTTAGCATTGTTCAGAACTGACCACTCAATGTAATGAAACAAAAGCTGCATTTAGCCCACTGCCAACTCATGGATGTGATGGCATGTCTGCGTGGACACGACTCAACCCTTCAGAATAGCTAAAGACTCATACATTACACAGACTGATATTTGCATAAGTGTTTAATTTCAGCTATTTTCTTTAGAATCTGATTTGTTTCCATTAAACTGTATTAAATTATATTTGTTTACTATAGAAATATTTGTGTGTTTTAATGTCTTCTGCTCACCAAGGCTGCATTTATTAGATTAAAAATACAGTAAACTTGGTACTATTGTGAAATATTATTACAATTTAAAATAACCATTTCTATGTAATTGCGTTTTAAAATGTAATTGATTTATGTGAATTAAAGCTGAATTTCCAGCATCATTACTCTAGTCTTGAGTGTCACATGAATTACTTCTGATCAGTGCATCCTTGCTGAATAAAAGTATTCATTTCTTTAAAAAACAAAAATTGTATCGACTGTAAACTTTTAAATGGTAGTGTATATTATATTCATTATATCAGCCATCGTGAAAACTGCTTTATAAATATTGGCTATAAAAAAAACACTGTTGTGATCATCATGCATCACATGACCACAGAATAACGCAGAACATCCTACACTACAGATAATGAGAGATGATGCATTTCTCCTCATATGTCAAGCAGTCATTGTGTGCCACTTATAATAGCGTGGTTTTGAGTGAGCTGCTCCATCACAAAGAGCTACAGTGTGTCTGGCAGGGTCTGGAGAAATGATAGACATAAAGCCGTTACTGTGGTTGTTCTTATCTAACTCATGATGACATACGTGCTGCATTTATGTGTTAAAAATACAGTAAAATCAGTGAAATATTATTAAAATTTCAATTAATCATTTTATTATTTAATATATGTTAAAATGTAATTTATTTGGAATTTTCAGCATCATTACTCCAGTCTCCAATATACATGATCCTTCAGAAATAATTCTAATGTACTGATTTGCTGCTTAAGAAACTTTTCTTTTCTGAAACTTTTTTCAGGTTTCCGGGTTTTCTCAGCAACTGAAGTCATCATAGTTTAACTTGAAGAGCAGTGAATGGGAGAGTACCATGAATATATTTTTTTGGATTCCCATTTGCTCAAAAAGCAGAAGAAATCTCTACGATAGTGTTTTAATGACTGTGGAAACAGTGATGCATTTTATTTTTCAGAATTCTTTGATAAATATAACTTTTAGGTGGTTGCCAGGGTGTTGCTTTGTGGTTTCTAGGGCTTACTGGGTTGCTGCTAGGTGTTTTCTTCCTGTTTCTTCTGAAAAGAGTGTAAACATGCAGCTGTGTTTTTTTTTTTCTTTTTTCGCCATTTCTGCTGGCTACTATTTTGTTAGTACATATTTATTGAGATCAAGCAGCATCATTCTAGTTGAAGTGCTTGAAATGATCGTGTGTCTGCTTAAGTCACAGTTTCTAAGCTGACACAGGCCTTTAGACACTTGTGAGGTGAGGTGAGCTGAGCTCTGTAAACACTGTAATGACAGATTAGAGTTACGTCAGGGAAGATTCTCATTTGCCGTGGAGATTTTAAGGTCAAAATTACACATCCTTCTGTCTGTTCACACACACTCGTTAAGCTCTCGGTGTCTGGATTGAAGACGGGACAGAAATGCACTGTCAGTTATATTCAGTTTATTTCCTCCTGCTATAATGTTTTTGACAGGCAGCACAAGCATCTGAATTTTTTCTGCTTTGCTGACCTATTTCTTTCCCAAACTCGGTCAGACACGAGGCCGATGGTTTTTTCATGAGTGGCGTTTGCTTAAATCGTTTTGAATTAACATTTAATGAGCTCGGCAGCATCATCTGAAGATGCAGAAGCATCTCGACACACCCTCAACTCTGTCTGACCTACTAAAAACCCTGACCCACTTCTTCTACTATCAAAGCAAGTTCATCCACCTGAAGAAATGGAGGAAATTAGCCGTGACACAATAACTATCAGTTAAATGCAGGAAACTTCCCTGTGTTTTTGTTAGCATTCACTAAAATGCAGAAGTATGTTTATTTAACTGTCTCTAAATAATCTACACACTTCCTCCTGTCTGATGATCATACTGGAAGGTTGATTATTTAGGGGTTTTTATGACCTTCCTCTCCTCCATGCATATATGAAGAACTTCTTGAATGCACAAACCACAGCGTACGATACAATCCAGAGGAATTCTACAACCTCATCCAAAATGAGACAAAGACGGCTGTTTTCCATCTGCTTTAATGACCTTTGGGTGGAGCAGTGAATAAACAGTCCGGCTCTTTCTTCATGACTCTCCATGATTCATGCTGTGTTTCTCTGTCCCTAAACTATTTCCTGTCATAACAAAATACATTTGACATAAACTTACATTTTCTTAAAAACTGGCAAGCCCTGAACTGCAAAACAAAATTGATCCACAAACCAGAAAACATCTGACAGAACTTGCATCAGTCAGGTGAGCAACTTTGTTTACCTTTTCCAGTTTGAGTTGCACCGTTTCCACGGAAGAAAACAGGAAGTTCAGCATTTCCAGTCTTCTAAAATGGAGCACTAGTTCCCTGAGTATTACTGTATGCCAACTACTATTATATTTTTAATTGCATGTATGCAACAGTGACTGGACATGCTACATCATTCGTACACTAGTATAACTAGTGCATATGTAGTACACTAGTATATTACTATTATTATATGACCTCAATATCTCAGTATCTTTTGTACTACCTTAAAAATGTCTAAAACTAATTAAGTAATGACTATAAAATGAATAGTGTTATATTCTAAGTGCAATTTGCAACAAATGCGTCATGTTATTTGTGTATACGATGCATGCATAAAATGTGAATATAATATACAGCAGCAGCTATTTGCACTAAGTGTAAATCGCGACAGAGCAGCATTTTTTTGTGACATACACACTAGGTGCAAATGTTCTGTTATTTATACTACTTATTGCAAGTGGCAATTATCTGCGCCTCAGTATTGAAGTATGACACCTGGGACACCTGGGACAATAAAGCCCTCCCTACACCTACCCTAACCTTATTTTCAACTTTTTGATTATTTCCTTAAGTTTTATTGAAAATAAATGCTTTTCTGATGTGATTTGAAATTTAAAAAAGGGAGAAACAATTTAATCAAAAGGCAGAATCAAACCCAGTGTCAAAAAAAGACCGCCATATTTTTTACTATCTGCACCACTGGAGCTGAAGTCAAACAACCATCTTTTGTAATGATAACAAGCCCAATCACACGTTGGTGTGAAAAAGGGCACAAACAATTTCTTGCATATTTTAATGTCAAGCTGAGAGAAGGACTAAAATAGTTCTACATTTGCATATGAGAAGATGCACCAGTACTTTCAGTGGTTTGATGGGAGACTGGTGTTAATTTTAGCCAGTCAAATGCAGGCTCAGTCTGGATAACATGTGCTGTCTGACCTTGATTTGTCCTTGATAACGTGCGTGTGTCTCGTTTCTAACCTCAGTTCACACGCGTTGTGAAGGTGTGAGGTCAGCTGACACATGCTGCAGTCATTGACGGCTGATGCTGCTGTTCACGTGATACACAGACAGAACACAGATGATGCAGAACAACAGCTGAACGAGATCTATCTATCTGTCTATCTGGTCGGCTGTAGGTCAGAGGAAGCGTGATCGTGTGCTGTGCTCTGATTGGCTGGAAAGTGGGCGATGGCACTCTAACTAATGGACAGCTGGAAGTGCTGGTCCTGACCGTCTGTCTCATCTACTGACACAGACAGATCATGGTGGTCTTTCAGAGTGATGACAGGACAGTTACACAAGACCACCTTCATTCACAATTAGCACCAATTTAGTATAAAAAGCTCAAACCACACACTAATGCTTGAGGCTTTACACAGATCACACACAGTGATATAATGCATAACAAGATTAACTCAAGCCACTAAATCATATTAGCTGACATAAAGATCAGTGTATGCTCTGAACATATTTACTCCACCTGAATTATTAAACATCGTTGAGACTGTTTTGATGAATCATTCATCAAACATGAATCAAGAAAGTAAAAAGGTAATTTTTGACTGTAATAATGCTTTCAGCCACCATAGAGATACAACTCCCATGACTTATTATTTATGACCGGTGTTTGCTTCTGCTTAAATTAATCAGGTTTTACAAGGAGCTTTTAAAAGATTAGCTGACTTTATCTTTTTTCCTGCTGGCGTTTTACTCACTCGTGACTAATCTCAGATCATTTTGTTTTAATGTGTGCAAAAATAGACTGAGAATATGAGCTTCTGACTGTTCTCACATCTTACTAGTGAGAGTCTGACAATTCATCTGCACATAAATTAGTTTATCTAATCCAATTATAGATTTTTTTTTTTTTTAGAAATGAATGCTTTTATTCAAAAATTACATTAAAATAATTTTTAATGTTACAAAATATTTATTTTTAAATAAACGTGGAACTTTCTATTCACCAAATATTCCTGAAAAATAGAATGTATCACAGTTTCCAAAAAATATTGTGCAGCACAATTATTTTCAAAATTGATAATAATCATAAATGTTTCTTGAGCAGTAAATAAGCATATTAGAATGATTTCTGAAGGATCATGTGACACTGAAGACTGGAGTGATGATGCCGAAAATTCAGCTGCGCATCACAGGAATAAATTGCATTTCAATTAGCTATGCACATATGAAACAGTGATTTTAAATTGCAATAATATTTCTAAATATATCTATTTTATAGATAAAAAAATACAACCTTGTTAAGCATAAGAGACTTCTTTCAAAGAGACTTTAAAAAAAGTATTTCTGATAAGATTTGAGTTAGAGCCAGAAGCTGAGTACTCTCACCAAAGTCACCTCCTGGATATAAAAAGCTCTTTTATGACTGCATAAGTGCGACATTTGTGTTGATATATCACTGTCACAAGGTGATAATATAGACAATTTCATGGCTGAAAGCAGCAGGGATCTCAAACCCTTCTTCACACACAGCAGACGTTCTAAACTGCACACACTTCACGTGACACTAATGACAGATGCTTGCACATATTAAACACTAGATTTATGCTGTAATAATTGTTACAGTGCTAAGGTGTTGTGGGCCGTTGTGTTCTCAGGAGAAGAGCCTTTTCATGCATTTAGACACATAAGAAGGACGTCGAGATCTCTCTTCTCTCCAGAGCTGTTTCTATCTATGGGAAATGCCTAAGTCTGTTTGCAAACACATTAGCCGGTGTCTACTCTGTACGTAGGACTGCAGGTCATTCATTACTGAGATGCTGACAGCACAAGCTGGGTTTGGAGGTTGATGGTGCTCATGTGACTTTGAGAACTTAAACTGGGGCAAATGTGTTTTTCTTAACAACTGTTACTATATTTATATTCTTTCGGAACATCATACCTTCTTTGATCATTTAACATTTTAGTACATTAATAATGTAAACGTGCTGTTTTACAAAGATTACACAACTGATTCATGCAACATTAACTGTTTGAAGTTACTTTGCACTGCTTAATGTAGCATTTTTGTTCTCTTTTGTACATTTTAGTTGGCTATTGAAGCATAAATCATGATTAGTTCTAGTAATATTTTTTCACCGTTTTTGACAAGATTCAATGTAAATCTAATATATAAATATATTTTTAATAATAACCCAAATGACAAAATACTATGGTAATTTATAGTAAATACTATAGTGTTTTTGAGACATACTACATTAAAGTACTTAAATTACTTTACTCAACTATAGCGTATACTATACTACAATACACCACAGTTTACTGTAGTAAAAACTTAAGTATACTACAATATTTATTATAGTTTATTAGTTCAATATAGTATAGGTAATACTACAGTATGCTGTAGCATTTATTAACATTAATCATTAAGTTTTGTAAATACTGCAATATATTCAGTTTAATACACTTTACTATAGTATGATTCAAAAACACTATAGTATTTACTATAAATTACCATAGTATTTTTTCACATTACTATTTCTATAGCTATTATTTAGCTAGCTAGCTATAAAAAGCTAAAAATTGAAGTCATTTCTATAGTTTGCACATAGATTCGTTGCATCTGTGTTAGTATGCTGGTGCAGTAATATGAAGTGAACCAGCTGAGGACCGTCTCAGAGAGTCATGGCCAGTTTTCCAGTCTGTCTGGCTGTGGGCTCTAAGCAATGTTTCTCAGATGTTTCCTGCTGTTTAACAGCCAAACCTTTGTTACGTAATTCTGTGCTTTAGTCTGCTTTCCTGTCGGCATTAGTGAATGACTATATTTCTTAAAGTTTAAAATATTTTCATAAGTGTTCATTCTTTAGATGAGAATCCAGAAGATCCAACCCATTCAATCTCCAGTGTAACACATTGCTAGGAACAAACTGAACTGAACTGACGATGGCCTGAAGCTCACCTGACGCGCCGCTCTCCTGGCCTCCCAGTAAGGTTTGGAGTCTTCTACGGCTTTACCGATCTTCTTGACCTGCTCGTCCAGCTTGACCGTGGCCTCCACTAGGACAGCACGAAACTTCTGCCGGGAGTCCTAAAGAACAGAGACCTTTTTGTGTGAGTAAATCAAATGCACATATGCTCAAGCATATCAAACAAAGGCCTGTTATACTTTATCTCGAAATTCATGGCACACAAATTCAATCTGTGGTTCATTAGTCCAAGGTATAGATGAGGTTTCTAAGAAACAAATCTGTTTTAAATAATTGTTTGCAAACAAATATGAGTCTATAATCCATAATAACGCTTCCTCCAGTGGAAAAAAACAATCTTTGGGTGTCTCTTACATCAAAATCCTCCTGCATATTTGTTTAGAGCAGTTTTGGGTTGTTTCTTGTTGTAAACATTCTTTGATCTGTGCAGATTTCTCTCCTGATTCAGATTTTAGCTCTAAGCAACAGTTTGAAGTTAACAAACAACTTAATGATGAATTTGTTTCTTACGAACATGCAACTTTTTACTTTACAAGATGTTAACTGATGAATTGGAGTGGTGTGGATTACTTGTTGATTATTGTGACTCTCATTCTGACGGCACCCATTCACTGCAGAAGATCCGTTGGTGAGCAACTGATGCAATGCTACATTTCTCCAAATCTGAAACAAACTCACCTACATCTTGGATGGAGTAAATTTTTCAGCTAGTGCTCATTTTTGGCTGAACTATTACTTTAACTTAACTTTGTTTCCTAATGCGCATTCACACTCCTAAAGGTCAATCAGATTTTAAAAATTGCCTTTTTGTGTGCAATATGCTTCAGAGATCAGTGCTGTCAAAGGCTCACACTATTTCCAAGGACATCATAGTGTTGTGGTGCATTATGGATAATATATTTAATTCAACTCTATGAACTACTGAATAAAAGACAGTGACAGATGAATTCTTGTGTTTGTGTTGACAGGCATATTCAAGAGTGAATTACAGTGCAAGCAGCCTGAGAAATCTGAATAAATCTCAATGTACTAAAAGGCTCATCGTATCCAGGCAGCGTGAACTGCATGCTCAAGAATCTCTCTGAATTATGAGCATCCATCTTTCAGTTTCACAGCAATGAAACGCCTCAATAATCAGCCTTTTGTAGCTCCCTGAAAAGCGCTGCTTCAGCTAACTCAATTCAGCATTTAACACCGTTAAGAAAGAATCCACACCCTGCTTTCTAGACAGAAGACTCCCCCTCACGCTAAAGAGACCATCACATTTGTTGCATAAGATGAGCAGAGGGAAAGTGCGTGTGTATATGGTGTCCAGCTCTGAATCAATCTGTCGTTGGGTGGGTTTGGTCGTTTGTATTTAAAAACACTGACAGCTACATCCTTCCACGCAGGACCTCAATGACCGAAGGCACGTCAGAGGGATTTAGACTTCCTCTGACAGAATGACACTTCCTGGTTCATTCTGCTGAATAACCACAGGCCAAATACATTCAAATACAGAGAACTGTGGATGAGTATTTTTGTAAAACAATCTGACAAATAGTCCTGAATCTGAATTTAAAACACACTTATGTCCAAATTCTAAGGTTATTGAAACTAAAACTATTGAAAATAAGCTAAGTACTAATAAACAGCCTATTAATAATAGGCATGCTAACAAGCAACTTTAATAGTGAGAATTGGTCTCTATACTAAGGTGTTACCATTTATATATTTATGTAGATTTAGATTTAGACACTGTATTTTGATCATTATTATTGCTGGCACTAACAAAATGTTTTTTTACGTGATATTTTCTGAAATACTTTTTATACCGTGGTATTATCATTGTTTACCATGGTAACATCATGTTTCTTTTTCTAAGGAAATCATAAATTATCTGAAACAAAACATGGAAATGAATGTTCCTGATCCCAATTTAGCAACTGGAAATTATGTCTGTGTGTTTCTCCTCCAGAAGAAAGTCATCCGGGTTTGGAATGGCAAACATTTTCCTAAACTACTCCTTTAGCTGTCGTGACTTGTGGCTTTCAAGGCAGGAATTCCAGACTCGAACACTAGAGATTTCCTCTGTCAGCTCAACAGATATAAAGGGTGTCAGTCACATGCAGGAAACTTCCTATTGGTCAGTGGCGGAAGGGGGAGGGTCTGAGCTTTTGGACAATTTCCACCCAAATTCCACCCGCAACCATTTTCAGAGACAACGGTGACAGCACAAAGCAAGCATGTGAACCTTACCTCCAGTTCTGTCTCCCATCTGTTGATGTTATCTGTAGACTGATTCAGTTTCTCCAGTTCACCCTGGATAAGAGATGAAGCGAGGCAGAAGGAGTTAAGATCGCAGTAAGATGTCTGTTGCAATGCCAGCAGGCCGACAACATCTGGAAAGTGTTATTGAAGTAACCCAACACTGAGATTAAGCTCATATGTATGCTTTTCCTGCGAAGTTAGCTTCACGCTGATGACACACAGATGTTGTTTTCATTACAATATGATGCTTTTTTTTTGTTTAATGGGTGGAGGATGAAAAACCAGTTCATCTAGCACAACTAGCACACACTCTGAACCAGAAAACTTCTGCACTTTCAAGAGAAATGCATCATTTTAAATGCATTAAAAGTGACTTTCCACAAAAAAAGCATGATTAAAAAAGTGTTATAACAATTAAAAGTGACAAAATAAAAAAATTATGATAACTATTTCTAGATAAATTAATCTTAATATAAATCTTGCTTGAAATATCTAGGACTACTAGAAAATGACTTATAATAACCCATATCATAATACCTATATTGCATATATATAGCCACAATACTTTTTACGCTTTTAGGTGTTTTCTAAAACACATCCTATTAATCTTGCCCTACATAAAGAGGACTTAATTCTACATGCATGCACGTGAGCTCAACTGTTTCCTTTACAGAGGAAAATTAGCTCTAATATGACGTCAAAGTAAACATGATTGTCAACGCGGTTCCTCAGTGTAACAAACAATGAAACAATGTAGCAGAATATAAGAGCTGATGTAACGATGGGGTTCCCCTTATCAGATCAAACAACAGCTGCTGAACTGTTTGAGCAAGCAGAACATTATCTGATCGGATTATTAATGCATGAAGCTTTCTGATGAATTTATGTGATACGAACTGATCGAGCTTTAATGCAATCAGAGTTTGATGGCTCGGTGTAACTTCGGGTTTGATTTCGAGAAGGTTTAACAGGACTGAGCTGGATAAAAATCGGAAAAATACATACATACACATGTATTAACACAGGGTTGAGTCGGGTTTCGTTGTAACCCGCTCTTCTGTCGAGATGAATTCTGTATTTCGTTGCTCTCTACCTGAATCCTGGGGTCAACCTCCTCTTCCTCCAGGGATTCCGAGTCTTCATCAGATTTGTTATCTTTCTCTGTGTGGTTCATTTCGGTAGCAGACGTGATCCGTCTATTACTGGCCGAACAAAGCGGGTCTCTGTCCGGGATAACGGGCTCAGATGATCCGCGCTCGCTCCATAAGTACATCCAGAAAACGCGATTAAAAGAAAAGCGTACTATCTTTCCTCATATCCAAAACATGGCTTACTTGATCTACCGGGACACAAACACACACACACACACAAAACACCGGCAGACTGAAGAATGAGAAGCGGCTGGAGCTCTGAGATCTGCGGAGATCTTGCCCGCCCCCTCCGGCACAAACACTCGCTGTCCTGAGGGTCACTGCAGTTCACACACACACACACACTGAAGCAGGCTTATTATAGTCAAACTAAGTACAACAGTGTTTTTTTAGTTTTAATTTAAGTGCATAGGCTGTAACACAATAAGACTATTGTTTGTTTGTTTTTATTTATTTTTACTGTGGTTTTGATGTAATCGTGCATTAAAAACTTCACATTTAAACACATAGTTATTTTCTAATTTTAAGCAAATAGCCTAGCTGTATGGCTATAGCACATTAGCTTTTTTATTAAATAGAGTATTTAAATTAAAGGCATATTTTGTATTCTCAAGATATTCTGACTAAAAGCACTAAACTGTTTTTTCAACCAATCATTTATAGGTTAAATATTTATTACCCTCATTCTGCGTATAGCACATAGATAGGTGATGAATGGTGTTTTCTTTTCAGTCAGTTTGCAAAACACTAAAGAAGCAGTTTCCCCGGCTGGTTCAATCCGGTTTTGTTCTTATTTGATGTCAAAACAAAACCTCAGTGTCAAACATAAACACATGGCTATTAATGCTCAGATTTGTTATAAACACATGATAGTCAGGAATCTGTTCACAGTTCATATAATATAAAACTGTTTTGCGTTAGTCCTAAAAAATGTAGGCCTACTATATTAAAATAAAAAATAGTGTTTCTTCTAGAGATCGGATAAATGAAGAGATGAGTAGATGAAGGACAAACATCAGTTTGTAAAGTGATTTAAAGTGTCGTAAAGCATTTTAGCAGGTTATCAGTTTCCAAAAGAGCATACTGACCTGCTTTAGTCAGAGGAAAAAATACCAATAACTGGACTAATGGCGCCCTCCAGTGGATAAGAATAAACATACAACTGGAATCTTTTCATGTGGAAAATGAATTTAATCTTGCAGTCTGTGGTTGTAACTAATAACACTGTCTGGTGTAACTCAACAAAATGTAATGCTTATGATATACCATAGAATATTCCTTATACATTTAAATGAAACTATTATTTTAATTGTTATTATTATTATGTTGCTCTAATAATTCATATTTACTAAAGCATGTGCAAATAACCACATTTATATTGTATATACAGTGGAAGAAATAATTACTTGACCCCTCGCTGATTTTGTAAGTTTGTCCAATGACAAGGAAATGGAAAGTCTCAGAACAGTATCATTTTAATGGTAGGTTTATTTTAACAGTGACAGATAGCACATCAAAATTGAAAAAATAACTTTACATAACAGATAGAAACTGATTTGCATTTCATTGAGTGAAATAAGCATTTGAACCCTCTAACAAAAAAAGACTTAATACTTAGGGCCAAAACCTTGTTTGCAAGCACAGAGGTCAGATGACCAAGTTTGTGCACGTTTTAGGAGGAATTTTGGGTCCACTCCTCTTTACAGATCATCTCTAAATCACTAAGGTTTCGAGGCTGTCTCTGTGCAACTTTGAGCTTCAGCTCCCTCCATAGGTTTTC
>JAUCMR010000142.1:913560-931161 GCA_032357425.1 Enteromius argenteus | reverse complement strand
TCCATTTTCCCGTTGATGCGGTGAAGTTGTCCTGTGCCCTTAGCAGAAAAACACCCCCAAAGCAAAATGTTTCCACCTCCCTGCTTGACGGCAGGGACGGTGTTTTGGGGGTCACAGGCAGCATTTTTCTTCCTCCAAACACGGAGAGTTGAGCCCAATTTCAGTCTCATCTCCAGAGCACCTTCTCCCAGTCACTCTCTGAATCATTCAGGTGTTCACTGGCAAACTTCAGACCGAGGTCGATTGATGGTCATTTTGTGCTCCTTCCATTTTCGAACAATGCACCAACAGTTGTCACCTTCTCTCCCAGCTTCTTGCTAATGGTTTTGTGGCCCATTCCAGCCTTGTGCAGGTCTACAGTTTTGTCTCTGACATCCTTGGACAGCTCTTTGGTCTTTCCCATGTTGGAGAGTTTGGAGTATGCTTGATTGGTTGATTCTGTGGACAGGTGTCTTTTATACAGGTGACTAGTTAAGACAGGTGTCTTTAATGGGGGTGACTAATTGAGTAGGAATGTCTAACCACTCTTAATGGTTGGTTATTTAGACTTATTTCACTCAATGAAATGCAAATCAGTTTCTATCTTCGAGGGGTCAAATAATTATTTCCTTCACTGTATATGTAAGTGTGATTAATATAGCCTATATACCTTAAGCTTTTAAATTTAAATTAGATTCAATTATTATCATTTCAGTGTATTATGCTGCTGCTTCTGTTAAGAATATTTCATGTTTACTATACAAGATCAAAGTGAGATGACATTTATTACGATTATTGATATATTTGGATAATATTCGGTAGGTATGCTGTGTAAACAGTTGAGGGAACGGCTGTCTCTTTAGAGATGGTTCCTTGTGAAGCTGATGACGATGGGCGCGTGTGTTGTCACGTGACGTCACTCTGCCAGAGGACAGGCGTTGTTCTCCGCACAGGAGGCTGAAGCGGGTCCGGTCCTGCAGGTCCAGATCAGGAGCACTCAGCTACAGGCCGATATGAGACAGTGATAACGCAGCGGAAACAGAACCAGAACCGGAATCATCTGCGATCACCATGACGACGCAGCCTTAGTGCTCAGCATCCGCATCCTCAGCATCATCCGCGGCTCAGGTGCGCCGTCAGTCCGTCAGCCAGGATGGAGTTCAAAGAGCTGGTGGACACCGCCGAGAAATGGTGCTCCGGGAATCCGTTCGACCTGATCTTCGCCGAGGACGTGGACGAGAGGCGGCTGGACTTCTACGCCGAGCCCGGGATCTCGTTCTACGTGCTCTGCCCGGACAATCTCACCGGTGGAACCGACAATTTTGTAAGTATGACATAATCGAAGAAGAGCCTCGGGAGGAGGGGGAGCTGGGCGCGCTCCCGTGTGTGAATGCTGTTGTGTTCTAGATGCTCTCTCGTCTCAATTACACAAAGTACTACGGGTTTAGGATGTGCTACTATGCTATTAGCACGGTTATTAGACATAGGGTAGATTTTAAATATATGCTAAAATGTCTTGTAAACTGTAAAGCTCAATAAAAAATATTTTTGAGATTTAAAATACATTTAGTTTTAGCCCTCATATACCAAAATGTATTTCGAAATGTACTTCAAGTTAAAGAAAATACAGTGAAAATTCAATATCATTCTTCAAAAGTGACCTGTGAATATATATGTGACCCTCTCTGTGAAATGCAGGCTAAAGTCTCAAAATCTAATAATGAGATAACATATTTAAATATTTTACTCAGTTGATGTTAAAGATGTCAAGGTTACATTTTCACAGGATGCCAGAATGCAAAATAAATAAATAAAATAAAATAATAGTAAAATTTAAAAAAGCCTCTCTCTCTCTCTCTCTCTGTCTCTCTCTCTCTCTGTCTGTCTCTCTCTCTCTGTCTCTCTCTCTCTCACACACACACAAACACACACACATATATTACACTCTCAGAAATAAAGGTAGAAAAGCTGTCACTGGGGCGGTACCTTTTCGAAAGGTACATGTTTGTACCAAAAGAGTCCACTTTGGTACCTTAAAGGTACATGTTAGTACTTAAAGTGTACATATATGAACCTAATAAGTACAAAAGTGTAACTTTTGAAAAGGTACCGTCCCAGAGACAGCTTTTGTACCTTTATTTCTAAGTGTGTAGAGGAGTACAGAAATACCAGTAACATGGTATGCACAGTTCCCCAGACACTGTCAGTGAGGAACAAATAGTGCAGATATGCTCCAACTGATGCAGCATTTGCATTGATACTCTTCTTGCACATGTCTGTCATGTTTGCTTTCCATTCAAGAATTGGTTTAAAGGTTTGAAATGAACCACAAGAGTTTACTGTAGTTCCCTCACATCACACCACATGACCAGACCGCATCAGACCGCTGCACCAGAGTCCCAGAGCTCACAAAAATATCAGCGCATGCACCGGCAGGACAGGGATCTAATTACTCACGCTGATCAATACTGAGTTCAGCAGGATCACACAGCTAGAGAGAGCAGGAGACTGTATTTTATGAATAGGTAAAACTACATAAAAATGAGAGCACTTTAAAAATCTGAGATTGTTGTGCATTTAAATTATATTTAACATGATTTTGAACATTTCAGAACAAATAAACATGATGTAAAAAAAATAGCAAGAAATATTTCTACTTGTGCAGTTCACTAATACAATAAGTAATTTTTCAGTGCAAATCTTCATTTAGATCGTCATGTTGAAGGTATGTAGACCTGAGGAAATTCCAGAAAAGCAAAATGAAGCATTTTTGCTAGACTTGGTTTAGAAAAAAAATCATTTAGAAATTGCTAGTAAATTATTACAAAGAAACAGCAAGTATTGCACCGAATTAAAATTTTGAAGTAAAACATGCTCTATACAAAGTTCTGGCATGAAACACTAGATAGCAGAATCCAATAGAGCTAACTCAAGATGAAATGATGACATCATTATCTCATGTCACAGCTGATTGGTTTTCTCATGTGTCAGTGGCCAATAAGCTCGCTGCTCAACATTTAAATACTAGTGTTTGCTGTAGCAGTAGCACTGTGCTTCAGAAATCCTCCACCTTCCCCAGCTCCACCTGCATTGATCTGCTATGGGGTGATCATGTATGCTATATGGGGTTAAATATATATGTTGTAAGTGCAGCAGCAGTATTTCTTACATGCTCAGCAGCAGCATGTTGTGGATGTGTTGGCAGTAGCAAGTTTCAGTACTTGCTTTACCACAGCAGCAGCGTAGCAGATCTGTTTTGCCCAGACCAAATACATTGCCATCATATACATCACCATGCCAATCCCACCAAGAGTTGTCAACTTCAAAGAATGTTATCACGCTGCATATAAAAGTGTCATGCAGGTGACTGGATAATGTTAACAAATATCCAAATAGCTGTTTAGACATTTTTTTTGGCAAGCTTGCATTCAGTCTAGCTTTCTTGTAAACATTTTTATAGTCAGTTTCATTTAATTCTGATTGAATAATCCATTCTCTTGGAAATATGTTGGATTATAAGTATAAGGGGTCTTTGTGAATGGCCACTAATGTTGACTTTAAAATCAAATGATGACTATAATAATGTTGCTCTAGCAAAACTATTCATAACTAACGAAACCAACTGAGTTGAATCAGAGCTCCTCTGGTTTTGGCCTGTGGCATTTCTTTCCTTCTGGTTCCTGTGAGCTCTGGAAAGATGCATAAATAATCTGTCTGTCTCTCTGAAATCAGTAAAAGTTTTCAGTGCTTCAGGCATTTGCTCTCAACTCAGCTTGAGCAGATATCTCTGGAGAAAGACAGAATGTGTAGAATTCATTCACCATGTGTTGATGTTCCCTGCTGAAACAGAAAGTTGGGCTGGGACATAACAATATTATATATTATGTAATATCTGTATATTCATTGAATTTTGAAATTTAAATTTTTCCTAGTACACATGCATGTAGATGATAGCCATACAATCACATGGACAAACAGCAGCAAAACTGCATTTTTGGTTTCATGAGCTTTGAGATCATCTTATATTTCCCTGAGAGGTCCAGAGGAACCAGAAGGACTGAAATATGCACCTTGCACCTTGAACAGAGAGCTCCAGAGATGGATGATGTGTTGTGCATGTCCTTGTTCTCAAAAAAGCTGCCAAAATCTAAAAAGTGCATTTTTGGAGAGCATTTAGAGTAACACACATGCACAAAAACAGACTTATATCATTGTGCATCAAATGCATTCAACAAACTAAACATTTATCTGTGTAATTTATAACAGTACATATCAGCTTGTATTGTGATCCCTTCAAATAAACAGAAGATAACAAATAGAAAATGTAATGTATTATTCATCTATTTAATAAAAGCATAAGGTGTTACACACACTACAGTGGTGTAAACTTATTTTCTGTTCTATTGTATTTTCTATTCCCTAATTAATCATTTTTCTCAAATGCATTTTTGTAGGAGAAGATTATTTGGGCCATCTACTGAAAAATGGTCCCTCTCGCTCGGATAAATATAACGGGACAAAGAGTTTTAGTGTCCCAGATTCTCTGCTGGAAGCTCAACTTTGACTTCAGAGAATTCCTTTTAACCATATATGGACATTTTATAAATCCTGAAATAAAAATAACAGGGAGTTTGAGTTCAAATATTTTTTACTGTATATTATTAGTCTGATTGTAGTTTCAATCTGACAAATTCTCCTTATTGCAAATGCTTTCTGTCAGAATCAGAAAGAGCTTTATTGTCAATTGTGCTTACACACACAAGAAATTTGTGTTAGTGAGAGAAGCTTCTAGTGCACAGAGAGAATGACAAGACAAGACACAGATATCAAATTCAACAAGTGATTAGAAATAAATATTTAAAAACAATAAACAACAAGACAAGAGACAATAAATTGCGGGTGTGTAAAGGTTTTCATGAACATGAAATACACAGTTTACTGTGCTTTGAAACATTTTTGTGTTTGGCAGGTGCTTTTAAACAGTCACTTTTGTACATCTAATATAGATTTGTATACAGATTTTTATCAAGCCCTCCCTGAGAATCGAACCCATAAATGTGATGTTGCTAGCATAAAAAAAGTGTTTTTATTAAAATTTAACTCCAAATTTAGATAAATAAGAATTTGAGCAGAAATATGATGCATTTAACTGCGTTCATGTGTGTTTTCAGCATGTGTGGAGCGAGAGCGAGGACTGTCTGCCGTTCCTACAGCTCGCGCAGGACTACATCTCCTCCTGTGGGAAGAAAACTCTGCTGGAAGTGCTGGACAAAGTCTTCAGATCCTTCAGACCTGTAAGTAAAAATTCCCTTGTCATTTGAGGTATAACATAAGGCTTAGTAGTTGGAAATATTTAATGCATGAGGAAAGCCGACAAGTACAAAAATGTGCTGTTTCTGCCAGATCTCGATGACCGAAAATCATATTGTAACTAATGCAACTAAATAAAAAAAGAAAATAAGTTGTAACTGTGTATATACTGTATATATATATTTCTTCTTTTTTTTCTTTCTTTTTTAAGTTCTTAGGCATAAGTGAAGGATTTCTATTGTTCCATTTGTTTAGCCCATGCGTGTGTACAGACATTTTTTAAATGTTTCAAAGGCCACTCATGCAATCAGATTTTAGAGCCAAAACTATGTGTTTACAGTCTTACGATGGAATGTCTGGAATGTCAGTGCATGTTACTGTACATTTGAATATTCTTTTTTGTCCTGTTCTGGTTCAGTTCTATTTTATTCTATTCTATTCAGTTTGTAATGATTGTGAAATTCTTCTGCAGCTCCTGGGTCTTCCAGATATTGACGATGACACATTCGATCAGTATCACGCAGACGTGGAGGAGGAACCAGAGCCAGACCACCAGCAGATGGGTGTGAGCCAGCAATAATGCCCAGCAGAGAGGCTCGACGATGGGCCACAGTCTCTGCATCGAGCCCTGCTCTCCTAACTTTCCTCACCTGGCTCTTCTTCTTACAGTATACACACAGACACACACACTGCATCATTACACCCTTTAAAATCTGGACAGCTTTTCCTGCACCCTGATTTTAACTCAAGCGGTCATTATTTTGATGAGTATTATTTCTCATAATCTTCTTATCATATTCCAACAAAGACAAAACAAATATCTCATTCCCAGCTTTCAATATACTTTTTTTGTTCTGGAGGCAGTAGATTAGAAACTTATGTTCAGAATGGAATACCAGTAAACTGTAGACTGCTGCATTGTCACATGACCTCATTATGTTGCATGTTAAATTCGGTGTCATGCTGTTGTCAAAAATTACAGTAGGATGTTTTGCATTCGCATCCAAATTTGTGGTAAAACAAATGTCTTAATTCTTGACAGTGTGATCAAAATGTAAAAGTTGCAATTGGTATCACATCCTATTCATTCATCAAATTGGAAACAGAAGTGCTGCATATTTTGATAAATTCCATGTAAAGACAAAATTTACATGGAAAATAATAGAAGTAGTAGGCTGTTCTGAACATAACACTGCTGAATTAAAGTTGGATAATTAATGCAAGTCACTTTTTATGTGCACGAATGAATGATTCACAGTTAGACCAGGAACACGTATTAGAAAGTAAATGGGTTATTTTGATTTCATGTAGTGAATCTAGATGTCCACTGTGGTTTTATCGTACCCTTGAATACATACATTTACCCCGGATCTTGTCTTCGTATTGAAATGTACTTTAAATCACTCCAAAATATCTGCTAAATGACAAATAACCAAAGCTGACTGCAAGTGCAAATAAAGTATCTGTGTTTAAGGATCAAATTAAACAAGATCAGAAGGTAAAGTTTAATTATCACTGATTCAGAGGTGAAGTTATTGTGTTTTTGGGTGGGTGAAGATGTTTAAACAGACCCTTGATTAATCCTCTCTTTGCCTTCATTGTCTTTTGATTGTATTAATCAACATCCTCTGAGTTAAGAAAGATCAACTCAAGAGTTTAACCACAGAAAGGTCAAACTGTGTATCTAAGTCTAAACTCTTCAAATAAAGGTGCTTCTGCGGTTCAACACTGAATTAAATTCTTATCAAGATTAATTTTTGGTCCCATAGAGTTTTTGTGTTGATATACTGTAGATTTCTTTAAAGGTGCTTTGTACAATTTTTAAATATAGTATCATCACGTTCGTATTTAAAGATATAGGGCCCTATCTTACACTTTTGGTGCTAGTTTACTTTTTGCAAGTTCCAGCCTGATGCGGTTATCATTTTTACATGTTGTTTAAATACCAAATGTACTTGCACCCATCTGTTTGCCCCCGAGCATGCTGGTCTGAAAACGAGGTGTGTACAGGTGCATTGTTGGCACGTTGCTATTTTGAGGCACCTGAAAACAATTACGCCTTTGACCAACTAAAACCTAGTCTAAAGTCAATAGCGCAGTATGTTTTTTATTTAAGGGGCGTGTTCGTATTAAGCATCATATGCCAAATATAAAAAATGCAAGGTATCAAATTGAAAGGATTATTATTGTGTAAGCTTTAACTTCGCACACGAGCAGATCCGACATGGCATGATCACACTGGCATTGGGAATGCAAGATGAGGCTCTGATTGGTTTATTGCACGCTACACCCAAAATACACCCATGACTCATTAAGAGAATAGGTACAACCTATTAAAGGTTGATAAAAAAAAGTAGCTAAAGTGTATTCGGACATGCCTTAACTGCACCAGCACCATGCACTTCAGACCGTGTGTTTAGATCATTGAAATAGGGCCAAGTAGGCTATGTTAAATTTTTCTGGCAGTCAGAATATCCGGGGCATGTTTGTTATTGTGTGTTAGCAACGCCCTTTGAAACTTATGCCCCTCCCTGCATTTATAATGAGACTGCGAGAGTGACCTCCCACTTTGCTTTGTAAAAACGCAGCATAGAACTTTCTATTAATGTTGAACATCCACATGCCCTGTTTTTATATTTGCATAAACCTCCTCATTTAAAAGCCACAAGTTTCATTATCTTTCTTTCTATGTTAACAGTTAAAGGGGCCGTGGCCAAAGCACACATTTGCTTTGAGATGCGCTGCTTAAGAAATTTTAAAAACCAAACAAACAAACAAAAAAACATTGAGAAATCGTATATAGCACCTTTAAAGAAAGCGTATGTTAGGACGTTATTGAAATCAATTTTTAAATCACTAGATCAGGTTGTTTTGGCAGTTGGAGTTTTCCTGTAAACCCCTGGATATCACCAGAACCTTCATTTTTAAGAGTAGGCTTATATATATATATCAGCTGATTCAGGTGACTGCTGTGTTATGATCATGTGACCTGATGCAGCAGTTGCCATGACCTGTTTAAAGCATCATTTATCTGCTGTCATGTGATGCTGGCAGGACTGCACAGACGAGGTCAGCAGAGGGACATGATGTTTCTTCAGGACATACTGAATTACACATGTGGCCGCTAAACTTCCACTGTCTTCTGCTTCCATAGTGTCTTCCTGCACATGCCCAGTCTAAAGTGAAGCATAGAGATGAATTATACCAACAGTGTGTTTCAGAGATCAAAGCTGCTGTTTTTCTGTCTTTATGTAGTTATGTAACAGTTAAAGCTCTGTACCAGATTGTGATATTTATTTTGTTTGACTCTTTTTATTTGTCCCATGGTCTAAACTTTTCAACTTTGCCACTTTTTGTGTAATTTTAATTTCTTTGCTTGACCATTTATGTAACTTAAACTTTCAAAAAGTCATTTCTTTTGTTTATATGTATTCTCTTTTTTGTGTAACAGTTAAAGCTTTATACTGGATTTGTGATTTCTATTTTATTTATTATTTATATTATTTATTAATAATTATCTATTATTAGTTTACCTGTTTGTGAGTGTGTGTAAATTCATTTGTGGATGATATTTTTGTCACCTTTATAACTAATAATTTAATTTCTAAAAATATTGTTTAAATCTTACAATGTGGTAATTGGAAATATTGTTCTTGATTTTAGATGAATATTGATCAGTCTGTCTAGAGTCATTTAAAATTAAACTGGAGTACAATTCGTTTGGGTCAGCATGTAATGTAACCTGAAATTCAACAATTAAATTTTAACCTTATGAGTGTATACCGTATTTCCTTGCCTTAATTTGTTTTCACTGGTCGAACCCTGTTTTTGCCTCACACACCAATAGAATGTAACCTTTGACATTATTTGCATAGTAAAAGTGCTGACTAAATCCAAGGAGGCATTACATGTTTTGAGATGCCATGTAAATGCACTCCAAAAATATTTAGACATTTAAAAGGTAAATTGCATAAAATTTAGATCCATTTGGATTACAGTTTTAAATAAACTAATAAACTTAATGTGATGCATATTCATCAGCCATAAATGAAACGGGTAAGAATTCTGTTCTCAAAAAAACGATGTAATAGTTCGTTAGGCTATTAACCATTTCCTTTGGTTCAAATGGTCATATTTTCAAAATGCATGGAGGGCAGTTGTATAGAATAAATAAATGTAGAGATCAAGAAAAAATAAACTGGAAATGGAAAATGGAAAGAGTCAAGATTTACAAGTAGAGCTGAATGGAAATCTATTATCTATTACACATGTAAGTGCATTTATTTGCAAAAACTGAAAACTCAGTTTTTATTATTTTTTTCTAAATGTTTTTTGTGTTTTATTGTGTTAGTTAGCAAAATTTTGAGTTATTATTATTTAATCAAAACAACCTAACTGCAGTTGGATTGATACTGGAATGCAGGATATTAAAAAAAAACATATATATTGATCATATATAAGTTATCTGTTTTTGCAATTTAACTCTTCAAATTGTAGCATGAGCAATGCAGAGCATATGACAAGACTAAAGTACAATTAAAAGGTTCAGAATATAACTTGAGAGAAATAAGCGATTAAATCAAAGAGGCTCCAGTTCAGTGGGAGGCGCTACCGCTCCATAACCAGACCAGCAGAAGAAGCAGCAGAGGCGGGCAGCTCATGTGATCTTTGGCGTCTGTTTAAGTTTGTTTGCGGTGCGCTAGATTGGGTTTAACGCACATCGGCTGTCGGAAGTGTGCACCGTTGTTTGAGTTTAGCTTTTTTGCGTGTTTAGGTAACAGTTTGCATTTACCCGTCTTTGATTCTCTATATTTCTGGGCATCTGGTCCAGTTTGAGGTTCCTAGGTTTTTTGAAATACTAAAGTTATATACAGTATGGGTCCGAAGCAGAGCAGTCCATCCGTGGAGGTTCGGATCCGATCTTACTCCGGTTCCGATTTATCTAACTTTGACGGGCGAGCTGCGGTTCTGCGCTATTACGCGGGCGGTTCGACGGGACAGATCGGGGAACGAGTCCGGTATTCGTCGCAGACACCCGGTTCGTTCATCCAGAGCGCCGTTATCCCGACCGGCGGCCGGAGAGATGAGACAGACGGGCAGAGAACGCTGCTGGTCGGGTCACTGCCTGTGCACCTCACTCCTCACCTGCTGGGCGGTAAGACACTGGATACTATTATAGATATTAAGATGCAATTATATTATAATGCATTTGACTCTATATGTTTATTAAAGTATCATGTAGACCTTATAATGATGAATGAAGTTATTTTATGACGTTATCATAATCACAAGTTCATCCGATGTATTATGGATCATCTTATTATTACATGTTCATATATGGCAGTCATTTAATAATATATATCATATTATGTAGCTTATTAGTCCTAAATAATTATACAACATGTTTATATGATCGCAAGCTCACATGTGCTTTAAAATATTGTCGTTTATTAACCATATCTTATGATTGGTCCGTATTGATCATTTTAGTATATAATATAGCCGTATGCATTATATGAGGCTTGATGAATTGCCTTATATGATTATTATAATCACAACAATATAGTTTACTGTCCTTAAATTAAAGTAAAAATTGTATGGTTATACGATGCCAATAATTCCATATATGTCAGTACATTTTATTTTATTTTACCTCACTGGTTGTATATGGTTACTTGATCATATGACAGTATCATACATCGAGACATGAACATTATTGTAACATATTGCTATCTTATTTAATTATTATTAGAGTTTATCTTAATCAGGTCATGTGTTCATATTGTATTTTATCATGTGGGATATATTTCAAATGCATGAATGTTGTTTTATGGCTTATGCATTGATGCTTTATCATTGTTATATGTGTGTGTGGTGTTCTGAGCGGCCCGCGATCAGAACACTGACTGTTTTGTTGTGGATATTTATGGTAACTATAAACACAGAGACTCTTGTTTATCCAAGAATAGGGCAACATGAAAATATGGTTGCTTAACATTCCTGATGTGTTTATGTAGGTTGAAACAGCTGTTTTTATAATAATAACATTGTTAATTACTGTTTCATGCAAGATCTTTCCAGAACTTGAAGGTCAAACTGTGATGTTGTATTTTTGTGACCTTTGAGTGGCAATAAACATCAAACATTATGTGTGTTTGGTTCCAGAGTTGATCGTAAAGCAATAATGACAGGTCGTATTAAATAAATCATCCTTGATAGTGGGTCAGATTGATAAGATTCAGAGGGAAATTTGTGTGAACACGTGAGAAAAGTGTCTGTCAGTCACATGCATTGCTTCATATCTGACAGTTATTGTATTTGTTAGCAGGTCATTTATGAGGCGTATAGTTCCTGCTGAAATCCTCTTTTATGGGTCTTGTTTGAAATGGCTGAGCAAGTTTGATTTGCCAGCTTTTTGATTTGTGATGTTCAGTCTGGCTTAGAAAGTGGCTGTTTTATTAGTTCTCTATAAAGTCATTTTTCAAAAGAGAAGCAGCTTCACAATATTTTTCTGCTGTTGCAATTGCAGCATCAAACGGAAATACAAAAAAGTAATGAAAAAAAATAATCTTCTAATCGCTGCCTGTTCCATTGGACAGCCAATTAAAATATTGTTCTTGAAAAACGTAAAAAGTGTTTATACTTTTCATGGAATTCAAATGGTGTGCTTATAAGACTAAATGGGATATTCTGTGTCAGTGCACATGATTTGGGTCAAAGTGGAGTGTAAAGGTCAAAGAGCAGGAGGCATGTGTGTCATGTGGCTGCTCCAGATGCAGTGTTCAGTAAGATAAGTGTGTTCTTAGTCAATAATATTTGTTGCTGTGTGAGTTCGCATCATGAGCTTAAAGTGTTTTCAGAAGTATGAAAATTTGGACAATAGCAAAGTTACAAAGGACACAAAACAGAATGTGCATTACCTGAAATGTATCAATATTTAATGCTTGTAGTTAATCAGCCAATATTTGGCCATCTGAGATTATGCTGACCGCTTAACATAATGGCATTCTCTTCAAAATCTCGCATAATCAGCTTAATTATTTTTATGCATTTAAGTAAATTATGTGGAACATATCTAAATTGGGGCTGAATGTCTTCTCAAGAAAGAAGTCGAGAAATGTATGAAGATAAATTCTAAAATGTTTGTGAGAGTATTCCAAAGTGAAATTCTTTTTTTAAAAGCTTTAATTTTCAAATCTATTTTTATAAAATATATTATTTGAGTTGCCACTGTTTATAAATAATCTTCATGCATTAAAAGTTAAAAATTTGTTTTATTTAATTTGCTTTGGCTTTTTATCAAGTCTGATATGCTTTGGCTTTTAATTTGCATTTGTTTTATTTCTGTGTTTGTGAGATTAATAATTTTTTTTTAATGTTTTAACACTGCTCTGTTCATGCTCTTATAGTGTTATTTTAGTTTTATGGCATTTTTGTGTACAGCACTAAGCATGTGCTATATAAATAAAAGGTTGAGTATTTCCTAAGAAGAACATGAGGCATAATAAGACATTAGTGTTTATATGATTGTATGGCAGTTCTGAAGACTTGCTGATTAACACAAACACATCAGCAATTCCTCAGAATTATAAAAACACACACTATCTTTGTCGCATTTTCAATGACACAAGTTCAGCACTTTAGGTTGCTATTTTTAATGCAACATGTATTTTAAATGGTTATTTTGTGACCGTTATGAATAACAATATATTATGAATAATAATAAATATACTAGAGGTTTTTTTGTTGGGCTAGCAGTGATCCTTAAGAAACCTTTGTCGTCATAAATCAAGCGCGTGTTTCACTTTGACCTTTAACCGCCTAACAGATAAAGTTCCCTTTGATTCCACTGGGTCACAAACACATAAACGCACAAGGCTCTGTGTTACAGAATGACTTCCTGTAAAAGCTTTTATGTCTGTAATCAGTCTGGAGATGCTGCCATGTGTCCAAAGGCTCCTTCCCATCAATACACAGCTGACCTAACTTTTTTCAATATTTACTTCCTGTCCTGTAAATGTTTAACAGTACAGACTGACACTGATAATTACAGGTGTGTGTGTGTGTGTGTGTGTGTAACCAAGCACCTGCAAGCTCGGTCTCATTAATAACATTTGCCCAGCTTAGCTAGTTAGTGACTAATGGGTCAGTGCTTTGGTAGTTACTGTCTTTGCACATCAGAAATGCATTGTAAATGCTTTCATCTTAATTCTGTTGCACAATCATGCTTTTTTGGGGGGAAATTGGGTGTTTAGTGGGCATAACAATATGTAACAGAGTAACGTCTCTCATCTTGTTGGATAAAATGCTCAATGCATTATATATGCTTGAAAAGGAATAAAAAATGATTAATTGTATTTGTTTCCTGCATGAGTTATATTGATCCCAGCAGACCTTTGGATGTTTATAGAGATTTCTGTGTGATCATAAAGAACTTTACAGCCTTATAATGGACTTTACTTGAAATGAAACAAACATGTTGGCAAATCCAGCTTTATAACCATTCAGCCATGTGCAGCTCGACTACGTGCCATGAATTTAATGCATTAGATTTTGTTTGTATTGTGATAACCTGATAATGCACATTACAGTAAACTGACTCACAGGCGAGATAACAACATTTCCAAGACTGCTTCTTTTTTTTTTTTTACTGCCTTGTAATCGTGTAATTGCTGTTTACTGACAGGAACTTGTTATTGTTCAAGTCACCTACGTAATTAATACAAGGAAAATGAATGTTACAAATACATTTAAACAATTTTGTGTCTCTTCTGTTTGTTTCAGCTGGATTTGACTGTCCCGTCTGCTCAAAATTTGTCTGTTCAGATGAAATAGATGATCATTTGCTCATGTGTTTCTCCAAACCTAGACTCCATTATAACGGTGAGAACAACCTTCACTGTCACACATTGACTGCAAGTGCCTTTTTCTGTCCAGTTAGATCACTGTCTTGAGCTCTCGGAGTTGAAGCTACTGAAAAATATCTGAAATAACAAAAAAAATTGAACTCATTTCATGTAGTACCTGCAAATATGTCTCTGTCCTCCAATGTTTATTTCAATGCTGATTAGTTTTGTAGTATAACAGCGCCCCCGTGTGTCATCTGCTGACTCCTGCTGCTCTGAGCTTCTCTGATGGTGATGTTGTGGTGTTTTCTCTTTCTGTAGATGATGTTTTGTCCCGGGACTCTGGTGAGTGTTCGATATGTCTGGATGACATGGGTCAGGGGGACACCATCGCTCGACTGCCCTGTCTCTGTGTCTACCACAAAGGGTATAAAAACATTTACTAATGCAGTCATTTACACACACACACACACCTGCTGTAGTCTGTGGAAATCATCTCATCTTCTGCTTCTGTAGGTGTATTGATGAATGGTTTGAGGTCAACAGGTCATGTCCAGAACATCCCACAGATTAACATCAAATCAGGTCAGATATTAGAAACTTTCCACAAATAGAGTGTTTTCACCAGTATAAATAATTACAAAAAATATATATAGCCTATATATATATATATTGGTTTTTTTTATCTGCAGATATTTCCAGTAAAGAAGACCAGAGAGAAGGGCTCAGCTAATGTTTTCTCCAGGATTTTACACACTTTGACACTAGATGATAAATCCATCATCATTTGAGGCCTATATTGACTGAAAACCTGCAGTGCCAAATCTAAATGAAACCATGCATATATTTTGCACAGTTCTGTTAACAAACCTGAAGACTGTTTATCAGTAATCTGCCATCTTTTGTACATGGAGCTCTTTAGAGATCAGATGGTGGACTGCAGTATTACTGCTTCATAGGTTAGGGGAACATATCAGTGGTTTCATGATCAATAACCACAACAGAACTTTGTTTTTGACTAAAGTAAGATTTGTGTAGAAAATACATGAATGTATAGAATGATGACCGACAGAATGTAAGTAAAGGAGGAACATGAAGGACCTAATCAAAAATGTTTTCTGTATACATAGATTTTTGAAATTATGTTTTAGAAAAGATGAACCGGTTGTGAATGTTTTTATAAATGTAGTTAATTTTCTTTTTTTCAAGTCTGCTGCTGTGTATATAACAGGTGCTAGTTACAAACTATATGTAGAATTATAATTTATATATAAATAAATTCTAAGGGATCTTGAATGTAAAGACGTGTCATTTTCTAAGCTGTTTCTGAATGACCATTATTCTGTCCAACAACAGAGTTTCTATACTATTTATTTATATTGTGTGAATGTGTATACACAACTATGCAAAAGTCTTAGGCCACTAGTATTTTTACCAACAAAAAATGGTTTTAATCCAGTTATTTCTATCTTTATTGTAGTGTTTCAGCAGGAAATATCAATTTACATTTCCAAACATTATTTTTTACATTAATTGTACTGTGAAAGGTTTTAGGCAGTTGTGTAAAAAATGAAGAGTGAGGATGCTTTTAAAAAATATATCTTGCTAATTTTTGCTGGCTTTCATGCTATCAACTGAACATGAGCTACTGAGAATTGTCCAAATACCCAAGTTTTTTTTTCTTTCCATACAGTGTTGAAAGCATCACGGAAGTTTGAAATGAAGGAAGGTTTTTATTTCTTTATTTTATTTTTTATTGGTTCATCTTAATGGAAAATATCTCGTGCTTTTCCGTGTGTGCTCGGTAATCTCCGTGAGACTCGCGCCCCAGACGGCGCCTCTGGAATCCGAAGATATCTCGTGCACGGAGCATGCGCGCGCCACTATGTTATAGTCAAATGTAAAACAAATGCGTTTTGACTACACATCGAAAAGTAAGTATTATAAGAATGACAATATTCTTCTCAATAATGCAGATCGATGCTTTTGGCAGAGGATCCCTGGACTAACGTTAGTAGTAGGCTACTTGGCCATTCTTGAGGTTCTTACATTTTCCATATTGACTTGGTCCAGTTGGTCGGAGTCGGCGTGAAACAGTCCTTTCCCCCTTATTGGAAAAGCATGGTGTTGATCCAGAATAGTCTATATAAAATAATTTCTGCTGCTTGACAGAGCGAGATTTGTTGTGTGTTATGTCGGACTGTCCATACTGTATCTGTGACTGGCCAAACACGACCCAACGGAATGACAGCAAGGTGTCTCCCTAGACTTTTTGTTACCTCCAGGCAAGAGAACGCTTACTAAAAGCCTACGTGACGGCTTCTGAAAGCAATAAAGTTCATTTTAATAAAGTGATAAATACTAGAGTAAAAGTCTGATATTAAAAAGAATTTTAACATTGACAAAACATGGGTAACATTAAAGGTCTACTAAAGTGCCTTGAGATGCTCATCATTATGTGTTAAACCTATAGCCTAATAAATTACACAAGTACACACTGTAAAATAAAAAGATATGAAAGAACATTAAAATATTCCTTACGGAATTAACCGTGATTACACAACCACAAAACAAGGTTACTACAGGTAAACCATGGTAAATAAAAATAAATTTGTTTTATTACACTAACCATAGTTTAAACATGGTATTTGGTTATAGGCTACAATTGGTAATAAAAACATACTATAGTCTACTTTTACTATTGTTGATTTTCATTTTCAGGGATTGTGTATAATAATATAAAATAAATGTTTTAATAGATTATGACATTAACATCACAAAAATGTAAGGGAGTGACATTTATTTAATATGAAGGAGGGGTAGCCCATCAGAACTGCAGGCAGGACTAATGACAGCTCATTAAAGTAGTATATAGATATGAATATTAAGCTTGATATGTTGTATATCCATAACTGCTGTTAGAGTTGTGAGCTACCTGCTCAGATTGTGCTACATCCGTGTTTATTCAGTAGCATCATAACAAAAAGTAAAGGTCAACCGCTTAACAAGGTCTCCACCACTGATCTATATAATGTTCTCTATTACAGGTCAGTGGTCTCTGTGCATTAATTTGAATGGTATGTTTTCCCCCACGGCATAAACGGATATGGTGTTTTTGTGGGCGTTCCCAGCAATGCCGACCAAGTCAATGGTTTTTTTTATTTTTATTTTTTTTATCTTTATTTAAATGCTTTTAAACAATTTACAGAAAGGCATTTATAACTTATGATATATACAAAAGTACTGAGATTACACACTCAACACCATCAAGAAATAAAAATAAATAAAATAATAAATAAAATAAAATAGTAAGGGAAATGCTATTCACAATATGAAATCAAAATCTTCTAGTGAGGAGTACAGGTACATTGCTTTAGGATTTTTCATTTCTCTTAATGTTTCCAAATATCTATCAAATTCTTCTTTAAACACCCTTAAACATGGTTTCGTTTTCAAAAATTTACAT